>CALNHX010003365.1:0-151562 GCA_940337035.1 Agriotes lineatus | reverse complement strand
ACATCTGGGACGTCTGGGACGTTAGGGACATATGGGACATCTGTGACGTCTGGGACGTTAAGGACATATGGGACATCTAGGACGCCTTTGACATTAGGAACATATGGGACATATGGGACATCTGGGACGCCTGGGACGTTAAGGATATATGGGACATCTAGGACGTCTGGAACGTCTGGGACGTTAAGTACATATGTTACATTTAGGACGCCTGGGACATTAGGGACATCTGGGACGTCTGGGACGTTAGGGACATATAGGACATCTAGGACGTCTGGGACGTTAGGGACATATGGGACATCTAGGACGTCTGGAACGTATTGGACGTTAGGGACATACGGGACAGCTGAAACGTCTGGTACGTTAGAAACATATGGGACATTTAGGACGTCTAGGACGTTAGGGACATATGGAACATCTAGGACGCCTGGGACATTAGGGACATATGGGACATATGGGACATCTAGGACGTCTGGAACGTCTGGGACGTTAACGACATATTGGACATTTAGGACGCCTGGGACATTAGGGACATATGGGACATATGGGACATCTGGGACGCCTGGGACATTAGGGACATGTGGGACATATGGGACATCTGGGACGCCTGGGACATTAGGGACATGTGGGACATATGGGACATCTGGGACGTCTGGAACGTCTGGGACGTTAACGACATATGGGACATTTAGGACGCCTGGGACATTAAGGACATATGGGACATATGGGACATCTGGGTCGTTAGGGACATATGGGACATTTGGGACGCCTGGTACATTAGGGACATATGGCACATATGGGACATCTGGGACGCCTGGGACATTAGGGACATGTGGGACATATGGGACATCTGGGACGTCTGGAACGTCTGGGACGTTAACGACATATGGGACATTTAGGACGCCTGGGACATTAGGGACATATGGGACATATGGGACATCTGGGACGCCTGGGACATTAGGGACATGTGGGACATAAGGGACATTTGGGACGCCTGGGACATTAGGGACATATGGGACATATGGGACATCTGGGACGCCTGGGACATTAGGGACATGTGGGACATATGGGACATCTGGGACGTCTGGAACGTCTGGGACGTTAACGACATATGGGACATTTAGGACGCCTGGGATATTAGGGACATATGGGACATATGGGACATCTGGGACGCCTGGGACATTAGGGATATGTGGGACATATGGGACATCTGGAACGTCTGGGACGTCTGGGACGTTAGGGACATATAATACATTTAGAAGTCTGCGACGTTAGGGACATATAGGACATCTAGGACGTCTGGAACGTTAAGGACATATGGGACACCTAGGACGTCTGGGACGTTAGGGACATATGGGACATTTGGGACGTATGGGACGTTAGGGACATATGGGGCATCTGGGACGTCTGGAACGTTAAGGACATATGGGACACCTAGGACGTCTGGGACGTTAGGGATATATTGGACATCTGGGACGTATGGGACGTTAGGGACATATGGGACATCTGGGACGTCTGGAACGTTAAGGACATATGGGACACCTAGGACGTCTGGGACGTTAGGGATATATTGGACATCTGGGACGTATGGGACGTTAGGGACATATGGGACATCTGGGACGTCTGTGACATTAGGGACATATGGGGCATTTAGGACGTCTGGGACGTTAGGGACATATGGAAGATCTAGAACGCCTGAGACGTTAGGGACGTATGGGGCATGTGGGACATCTGGGACGTCGGGGACGTTAGGGACATATAGGACATCTAGGTCGTCTGGGACGTTAGGGACATATGGGACATCTAGGACGTCTGGAACGTCTGGGACGTTAGGGACATACGGGACAGCTGGGACGTCTGTGACATTAGGGACATATGGGGCATTTAGGACATCTGGGACGTTAGGGACATATGGAAGATCTAGAACGCCTGAGACGTTAGGGACGTATGGGGCATGTGGGACATCTGGGACGTCGGGGACGTTAGGGACATATGGGACATCTGGGACGTCTGGGACGTTAAGGACATATGAGACATCTAGGACGTCTGGGACGTCTGGGACGTTAAGGACATATGGGAAATTTAGGACGCCTGGGACATTAGGGACATATGGGACATCTGGGACGCCTGGGACATTAGGGACATATAGGACCTATGGGACATCTCTGACGTCTGGGACGTCTGGGACGTTAGAAACATACGGGATAGCTGGGTCGTCTGGGACATTAAGAACATATGGAACATCTAGGACGTCTGAGACGTTAGGGACATATGGGACATCTGGGACGTCTGGGACGTTAGGGACATATGGGACATCTAGGACGTCTGGAACGTTAGGAACATATGGGACATTTAGGACGTCTAGGACGTTAGGGACATATGGAACATCTAGGACGCTTGGGACATTAGGGACATATGGGACATATGGGACATCTAGGACGTCTGGAACGTCTGGGACGTTAACGACATATGGGACATTTAGGACGCCTGGGACATTAGGGACATATGGGACATATGGGACATCTGGGACGCCTGGGACATTAGGGACATGTGGGACATATGGGACATCTGGGACGTCTGGGACGTCTGGGACGTTAGGGACATATAATACATTTAGGACGTCTGAGACGTTAGGGACATATGGGACATATGAAACATCTGAGACGTTAGGGACATATGGGACATTTAGGACGCCTGGGACATTAGGGACATCTGGGACGTCTGGGACGTTAGGGACATATAGGACATCTAGGACGTCTGGGACGTTAGGGACATATGGGACATCTAGGACGTCTGGAACGTATTGGACGTTAGGGACATACGGGACAGCTGAAACGTCTGGTACGTTAGAAACATATGGGACATTTAGGACGTCTAGGACGTTAGGGACATATGGAACATCTAGGACGCCTGGGACATTAGGGACATATGGGACATATGGGACATCTAGGACGTCTGGAACGTCTGGGACGTTAACGACATATGGGACATTTAGGACGCCTGGGACATTAGGGACATATGGGACATATGGGACATCTGGGACGCCTGGGACATTAGGGACATGTGGAACATATGGGACATCTGGGACGCCTGGGACATTAGGGACATGTGGGACATATGGGACATCTGGGACGTCTGGAACGTCTGGGACGTTAACGACATATGGGACATTTAGGACGCCTGGGACATTAGGGACATATGGGACATATGGGACATCTGGGACGCCTGGGACATTAGGGACATGTGGGACATAAGGGACATTTGGGACGCCTGGGACATTAGGGACATATGGGACATATGGGACATCTGGGACGCCTGGGACATTAGGGACATGTGGGACATATGGGACATCTGGGACGTCTGGAACGTCTGGGACGTTAACGACATATGGGACATTTAGGACGCCTGGGACATTAGGGACATATGGGACATATGGGACATCTGGGACGCCTGGGACATTAGGGATATGTGGGACATATGGGACATCTGGAACGTCTGGGACGTCTGGGACGTTAGGGACATATAATACATTTAGGACGTCTGCGACGTTAGGGACATATAGGACATCTAGGACGTCTGGAACGTTAAGGACATATGGGACACCTAGGACGTCTGGGACGTTAGGGACATATGGGACATTTGGGACGTATGGGACGTTAGGGACATATGGGACATCTGGGACGTCTGGAACGTTAAGGACATATGGGACACCTAGGACGTCTGGGACGTTAGGGATATATTGGACATCTGGGACGTATGGGACGTTAGGGACATATGGGACATCTGGGACGTCTGGAACGTTAAGGACATATGGGACACCTAGGACGTCTGGGACGTTAGGGATATATTGGACATCTGGGACGTATGGGACGTTAGGGACATATGGGACATCTGGGACGTCTGGGACGTTAGGGACATATAGGACATCTAGGTCGTCTGGGACGTTAGGGACATATGGGACATCTAGGACGTCTGGAACGTCTGGGACGTTAGGGACATACGGGACAGCTGGGACGTCTGTGACATTAGGGACATATGGGGCATTTAGGACGTCTGGGACGTTAGGGACATATGGAAGATCTAGAACGCCTGAGACGTTAGGGACATATGGGGCATGTGGGACATCTGGGATGTCGGGGACGTTAGGGACATATGGGACATCTGGGACGTCTGGGACGTTAAGGACATATGAGACATCTAGGACGTCTGGGACGTCTGGGACGTTAAGGACATATGGGAAATTTAGGACGCCTGGGACATTAGGGACATATGGGACATCTGGCACGCCTGGGACATTAGGGACATATAGGACCTATGGGACATCTCTGACGTCTGGGACGTCTGGGACGTTAGGAACATACGGGATAGCTGGGTCGTCTGGGACGTTAAGAACATATGGAACATCTAGGACGTCTGAGACGTTAGGGACATATGGGACATCTGGGACGTCTGGGACGTTAGGGACATATAGGACATCTAGGACGTCTGGGACGTTAGGGACATATGGGACATCTAGGACGTCTGGAACGTTAGGAACATATGGGACATTTAGGACGTCTAGGACGTTAGGGACATATGGGACATATGGGACATCTGGGACGTTAGGGACATATGGGACATTTGGGACGCCTGGTACATTAGGGACATATGGGACATATGGGACATCTGGGACGCCTGGGACATTAGGGACATGTGGGACATATGGGACATCTGGGACGTCTGGAACGTCTGGGACGTTAACGACATATGGGACATTTAGGACGCCTGGGACATTAGGGACATATGGGACATATGGGACATCTGGGACGCCTGGGACATTAGGGACATGTGGGACATAAGGGACATTTGGGACGCCTGGGACATTAGGGACATATGGGACATATGGGACATCTGGGACGCCTGGGACATTAGGGACATGTGGGACATATGGGACATCTGGGACGTCTGGAACGTCTGGGACGTTAACGACATATGGAACATTTAGGACGCCTGGGACATTAGGGACATATGGGACATATGGGACATCTGGGACGCCTGGGACATTAGGGATATGTGGGACATATGGGACATCTGGGACGTCTGGGACGTCTGGGACGTTAGGGACATATAATACATTTAGGACGTCTGCGACGTTAGGGACATATAGGACATCTAGGACGTCTGGAACGTTAAGGACATATGGGACACCTAGGACGTCTGGGACGTTAGGGACATATGGGACATTTGGGACGTATGGGACGTTAGGGACATATGGGACATCTGGGACGTCTGGAACGTTAAGGACATATGGGACACTTAGGACGTCTGGGACGTTAGGGATATATTGGACATCTGGGACGTATGGGACGTTAGGGACATATGGGACATCTGGGACGTCTGGAACGTTAAGGACATATGGGACACCTAGGACGTCTGGGACGTTAGGGATATATTGGACATCTGGGACGTATGGGACGTTAGGGACATATGGGACATTTATTACGTCTGGGACATCTAAGACGAATGGGACGTCTGGGACGTAAGGGACATATAGGACATCTAGGACGCCTGGGACGTTAGGGACATATGGGACATCTAGGACGTTTGGGACGTTAAGGCAATATGGGATGTCTGGGACGCCTGGGACATTAGGGACATATGGGACACATGAGACATCTGAGACGTCTGGGACGTTTGGGACGTTAGGGACATTTAGGACATCTAGGACTTCTGGGACGTTAGGGACATATGGGACATCTAGGACGTCTTGGACGTCTGGGACGTTAGGGACATACGGGACAGCTGGGACGTCTGGGACGTTAAGGACATATGGGACATTTAGGACGTCTGGGACGTTAGGGACATATGGAACATCTAGGACGCCTAAGACATTAGGGACATATAAGACATATGGGACATCTGAGACGTCTGGGACGTTAGGGACATATGGAACATCTGGGACGTCTGGGACGTTAGGGACATATGGGACATCTAGGACGTCTGGGACGTCTGGGACGTTAAGGACATATGGGATATTTAGGACGCCTGGAACATTAGGGACATATGGGACGAATGGGACATCTGGGACGCCTGGGACATTAGGGACATATGGGATATATGGGACATCTGGGACGTCTGAGACGTTAGGCACATATGGGACATCTGGGACGTCTGGGACGTTAAGGACATATGGGACATCTAGGACGTCTGGGACTTTAGAGACATATGGAACATCTGGGACGTCTGTTACGTTAGGGACATATAGAACATCTATAACGCCTGGGACATTAGGGACATATGGGATTAAAGGGACATCTGGGACGTCTAGGACGTTAAGGACATATGGGACATCTAGGACGTCTGGGACGTCTGGGACGTTAAGGACATATGGGATATTTAGGACGCCTGGGACATTAGGGACATATAAGACATATGGGACATCTGAGAAGTCTGGGACGTTAGGGACATATGGAACATCTGGGACGTCTGGGACGTTAGGGACATATGGGACATCTAGGACGTCTGGGACGTCTGGGACGTTAAGGACATATGGGATATTTAGGACGCCTGGAACATTAGGGACATATGGGACGTATGGGACATCTGGGACGCCTGGGACATTAGGGACATATGGGATATATGGGACATCTGGGACGTCTGGGACGTTAGGGACATATGGGACATCTAGGACGTCTGGCACGTCTGGGACGTTAAGGACATATGGGACATTTAGGACGCCTGGGACATTAGAGACCTATGGGACATATGGGACATCTGGGACGTCTGGGACATTAGGGTGATATGGGACATATGGAACATCTGGGACGTCTGGGATGTTAGGAACATATGGAACATCTGGGACGTCTGGGACGTTAAGGACAAATAAGACATCTAGGACGTCTGGGACGTTAAGGACATATGGGACATCTAGGACGTCTGGGACGTCTGGGACGTTAAAGACATATGGGATATTTAGGACGCCTGAAAAATTAGGGACATATGGGACATATGGGACATCTGGGACGCCTTGGACATTAGGGACATATGGGACATATGGGACATCTGGGACGTCTGGGACGTCTAGGACGTTAAGGACATATAGGACATCTAGGACGCCTGGGACGTCTGGGACGTTAGGAACATACGGGACATCTAGGACGTCTGGGACGTTAGGGACATATGCGACATTTAGGACGTCTGGGAAGTTAGGTACATATGGAACATCTAATACCCCTGGGACATTAGAGACATATGGGACATTAGGGACATCTGGGACGTCTGGGACGTTAAGGACATATGGGACATCTGGGACGTCTGGGACGTTAAGGACATATAGGACATCTAAGACGTCTGGGACGTCTGGGACGTCTGGGTCGTTAGGGACATATAGGACAACTAGGACGTCTGGGTTGTTAATGACATATGGGACATCTAACACATCTGGGACGTCTGGGACGTTAGGGACATACGGGACAGCTGGAACGTCTGGGACGTTAATGACATATGGGACATTTAGGACGCCTGGGATATAAGGGACATATGGGACTTATGAGACAGCTGGGACGCCTGGGACATTAGAGACATATGGGACATATAGGACATCTAGGACGTCTGGCTTGTTAGGGACATATGGGACATCTAACACATCTGGTACGGCTGGGACGTTAGGGACATACGGGACATTTAGGACGCCTGGGACATTAGGGACATATGGGATATATGGGACATCTGGGACGTCTAGGACGTTAAAGACATCTAGGACGTCTGGGACGTCTGGGACGTTAAGGACATATGGGACATTTAGGACGCCTGGGACATTAGAAACATATGGGATTAAAGGGACATCTGGGACGTCTAGGACGTTAAGGACATATGGGACATCTAGGACGTCTGGGACGTCTGGGACGTTAAGGACATATGGGATATTTAGGACGCCTGGAACATTAGGGACATATGGGACGTATGGGACATCTGGGACGCCTAAGACATTAGGGACATATGGGATATATGGGACATCTAGGACGTCTGAGACGTTAGGCACATATGGGACATCTGGGACGTCTGGGACGTTAAGGACAATGGGACATCTAGGACGTCTGGGACTTTAGAGACATATGGAACATCTGGGACGTCTGTTACGTTAGGGACATATGGGACATCTAGGACGTCTGAGACTTTAGGCACATATGGGACATCTGGGACGTCTGGGACGTTAAGGACATATGGGAAATCCAGGACGTCTGGGACTTTAGAGACATATGGAACATCTGGGACGTCTGTTACGTTAGGGACATATGGAACATCTAGGACGCCTGGGACATTAGGCCCATACGGGACATATGGGACATCTGGGACGCCTGGGACATTAGGGACATATGATACATATAGGACATTTAGGTCGTCTGAAACGTTAGGGACATATGGAACATCTAGGACGTCTGGGACGTCTGGGACATTAGGGACATACGGGACAGTTGGGACGTCTGGGACGTTAGGGTCATACGGGACATATAGTACGTCTGGGACGTTAGGGACATATGGAACATCTAGGACGCCTGGAACATTAGGGACATATGGGACATATGGGACATCTGGGACGTCTGTTACGTTAGGGACATATGGAACATCTAGGACGCCTGGGACATTAGGGACATATGAGACATATGGGACATCTGGGACGTCTAGGACGTTAAGGGCATATGGGACATCTAGGACGCCTGGGACATTAGGCCCATACGGGACATATGGGACATCTGGGACGCCTGGGACATTAGGGACAGATGATACATATGGGACATTTAGGTAGTCTGAAACGTTAGGGACATATGGAACATCTAGGACGTCTGGGACGTCTGGGACATTAGGGACATACGGGACAGCTGGGACGTCTGGGACGTTAGGGGCATACGGGGCATATAGTACGTCTGGGACGTTAGGGGCATATGGGACATATGGGACATCTGGGACGTCTGGGACGTTAGGGACATATGGGATATCTGGGACGTCTGGGACGTTAAGGACATATGGGACATCTAGGACGTCTGGGACGACTGGGACGTTAGGGACATATGGGACATCTGGGACGTCTGGGACGTTAAGGACATATGGGACATCTAGGACGTCTGGGACGTTAGGGACATATGGGACATCTGGGACGTCTGGGACGTTAAGGACATATGGGACATCTAGGACGTCTGGGACGTTAGGGACATATGGGACATCTGGGACGACTGGGACGTTAGGGACATATGGAACATTTAGGACGTCTGGGACGACTGGGACGTTAGGGACATATGGGACATCTGGGACGTCTGGGACGTTAAGGACATATGGGACATTTAGGACGCCTGGGACATTAGGGACATATGGGACATATCGTACATCTGGGACGCCTGAGACATTAGGGATATATGGGACATATGGGACATGTGGGACGTCTGGGGCGTTAGGGACATATTAAACATCCGGCACGTCTTGGACGTTAAGGATATATGGGATATCTATGACGTCTGGGACGTCTGGGACGTTAAGAACATATGGGACATTTAGGACGCCTGGGACATTAGGGACGTATGGGACATATGGGACATCTGGGACGTCTGGGACGTTAAGGACATATGGGACATCTACGACTTCTGGGACGTCTGGGACGTTAAGGACAAATAAGAGATTTAGGACGCCTGGGACATAAGGGACATATGGGACATCTGGGACTCCTAGGACATTAGGCACATATGGGACATATGGGACATCTGGAACGTCTGGGACGTTAGGTACATATGGGATATCTAGGACGCCTGGGACATTAGGGACATATGGGACATATGGGACATGTGGGACGTCTGGGGCGTTAAAGACATATTAAACATCCGGCACGTCTTGGACGTTAAGGATATATGGGATATCTATGACGTCTGGGACGTCTGGGACGTTAAGAACATATGGGACATTTAGGACGCCTTGGACATTAGGGACGTATGGGACATATGGGACATCTGGGACGTCTGGGACGTCAAGGACATATGGGACATCTAGGACTTCTGGGACGTCTGGGACGTTAAGGACAAATAAGAGATTTAGGACGCCTGGGACATAAGGGACATATGGGACATATGGGACATCTGGGACTCCTAGGACATTAGGCACATATGGGACATCTGGGACGTTTGGGACGTTAAGGCAATATGGGACATCTAGGACGTCTGGGACGTTAGGGACATATGGAACATCTAGCACGCCTGGGACATTAGGGACATATGGGACATCTGGGACGTCTGGGATGTTAAGAACATATGGGACGTCTGGGACGTTAAGGACATATGGGACATCTAGGACGTCTGGGACGTTAAGGACATATGGGAGATCTAGGACGTCTGGGCCGTCTGGGACGTTAAAGACATATGGGATATTTAGGACGCCTGAAACATTAGGGACATATGGGACATATGGGACATCTGGGACGCCTTGGACATTAGGGACATATGGGACATATGGGACATCTGGGACGTCTGGGACGTCTAGGACGGTAAGGACATATAGGACATCTAGGACGCCTGGGAAGTTAGGGACACATTGGACATCTAGGACGTCTGGGACGTCTGGGACGTCTGGGACGTCTGATACGTTAAGGACATATGGGACATCTGGGACGTCTGGGACGATAAGGACATATAGGACATCTAAGACGTCTGGGACGTCTGGGACGTTAGGGACATATAGGACATCTAGGACGTCTTGGTTGTTAAGGACATATGGGACATCTAACACATCTGGGACGTCTGGGACGTTAGGGACATACGGGACAGCTGGGACGTCCGGGACGTTAATGACATATGGGACATTTAGAACGCCTGGGACATTAGGGACATATGGGACTTATGGGACATCTGGTACGTCGGGGACGTTAGGGACATACGGGACATTTAGGACGCCTGGGACATTAGGGACATATGGAATATATGGGACATCTAGGACGTCTAGGACGTTAAGGACATCTAGGACGTCTGGGACGTCTGGGACGTTAAAGACATATGGGACATTTAGGACGCCTGGGACATTAGGGACATATGGGATTAAAGGGACATCTGGGACGTCTAGGACGTTAAGGACATATGAGACATCTAGGACGTCTAGGACGTCTGGGACGTTAAGGACATATGGGATATTTAGGACGCCTGGGACATTAGGGACATATGGGACATTTGGGACATCTGGGACGTCTGAGACGTTAGGCACATATGGGACATCTGGGACGTCTGGAACTTTAGAGACATATGGAACATCTGGGACGTCTGTTACGTTAGGGACATATGGAACATCTAGGACGCCTGGGACATTAGGGACACATGAGATATATAGGACATCTGGGACGTCTAGGACGTTAAGGGCATATGGGACATCTAGGACTCCTGGGACATTAGGCCCATACGGGACATATGGGACATCTGGGACACCTGGGACATTAGGGACATATGATACATATGAGACATTTAGGTCGTCCGGGACGTTAAGGACATATGGAACATCTAGGACGCCTGGGACATTAGGGACGTATGGGACATCTGGGACGTCTTTGACGTTAACGACATATGGGACATCTAGGACGTCTGGGACGTCTGGGACGTTAAAAACATATGGGATGTTTAGGACACCTGAAACATTAGGAACATATGGGACATATGGGACATCTGGGACGCCTTGGACATTAGAGACATATGGGACATCTGGGACGTCTGGGACGTCTACGACGTTAAGGACATATAGGACATCTAAGAGGCCTGGGAAGTAAGGGACACATGGGACATCTAGAACGTCTGGGACGTCTGGGACGTTAGGGACATACGGGACAGCTAGGTCGTCTGGGACGTTAGGGACATATGCGACATTTAGGACGTCTGGGACGTCTGGGACGTTAAGGATATATGGGACATTTAGGACCCCTGGGACATTAGGGACCTATGGGACATATGGGACATCTGGGTCGTCTGGGTCATTAGGGTGATATGGGACATATGGGACATCTGGGACGTCTGGGATGTTCAGAACATATGGGACATCTGGGACGTCTGGGACGTTAAGGACATATGGGACATCTAGGACGTCTGGGACGTTAAGGACGTATGGGACATCTAGGACGTCTGGGACGTCTGGGACGTTAAAGACATATGGGATATTTAGGACGCCTGAAAAATTAGGGACATATGGGACATATGGGACATCTGGGACGCCTTGGACATTAGGGACATATGGGACATATGGGACATCTGGGACGTCTGAGACGTCTAGGACGTTAAGGACATATAGGACATCTAGGACGCCTGGGAAGTTAGGGACACGTGGGACATCTAGGACGTTTGGGACGTCTGGGACGTGAGGGACATACGGGACAGCTAGGACGTCTGGGACGTTAGGGACATATGCGACATTTAGGACGTCTGGGACGTTAGGTACATATGGAACATCTAATACGCCTGGGACATTAGAGACATATGGGACATTAGGGACATCTGGGACGTCTGGGACGTTAAGGACATATGGGACATCTGGGACGTCTGGGACGTTAAGAACATATAGGACATCTAAGACGTCTGGGACGTCTGGGACGTCTGGGACGTTAGGGACATTTAGGACAACTAGGACGTCTGGGTTATTAAGGACTTATGGGACATCTAACACATCTGGGACGTCTGGGACGTTAGGGACATACGGGACAGCTGGGACGTCTGGGACGTTAATGACATATGGGACATTTAGGACGCCTGGAATATTAGGGACATATGGGACTTATGGGACAGCTGGGACGCCTGGAACATTAGAGACATATGGGACATATGGGACATCTGGGACGTCTGCGACGTCTGGGACGTTAGGGACATATAGGACATCTAGGACGTCTGGCTTGTTAGGGACATGTGGGACATCTAACACATCTGGTACGGCTGGGACGTTAGGGACATATGAGATATATGGGACATCTGGGACGTCTAGGACGTTAAGGACATCTAGGACGTCTGCGACGTCTGGGACGTTAAGGACATATGGGACATTTAGGGCGCCTGGGACATTAGGGACATATGGGATTAAAGGGAGATCTTGGACGTCTGCGACGTTAAGGACATATGGGATATTTAGGACGCCTGGAACATTAGGGACAATGTGGTGTTGATCCATTGTTGCTTAAAATGGGGTAGGATTTTAAATAATAAAATGAAGAACTTGTAGTCTTCCCCACAAATTTAATTAGGTAATAAACGAAGTTACAGAATGTGTGCGTGACTAGTTTCGACAGTTGTCATCCTCAGACGCAACATTTCCAATGGCTAAAACGATTAATGTTAGGACAAACCCTAATAGTACAAAAATAGACTTACCTAAAGGGTAATCATAGTAACACTATGTGAAAAGAACAAGTAACATTTTGGGCCTGATGGGCAAATTCAAAATTTGAAGGTTATAAACTTTGGATGGTACAAAGGACAATTGTCTGTAAAAAATTAACGCTAAATACAAGATAACTTAATCGAAAGTAATATCTTACCATGACATGGATAAAACTAAATAAGACGATTAACATCTCAGGCAACCATTATAACATGTGTAAAAATTAGGTATTAAATTTGCTAAAAACAAACATGCGAAAATTAGACAAATGACAGGTTACAATCAAAATATATACTTACAGAGGAAGAACAATATTTATAAATCAAAATGTTAACATAGATTTAAATTTCAATTTTCCCCTACAGGGTGATGAATTAATAGTAAAACACGAGGCCAACGGCCCACATCTTTCAACCGACTCCATTAAAGAGGAAGTAAACAAATAATTAATCGAATTCAAAACGGAAATAGACATATGGGACGTATGGGACATCTGGGACGCCTGGGACATTAGGGACATATGGGATATATGGGACATCTGGGACGTCTGAGACGTTAGGCACATATGGGACATCTGGCACGTCTGGGACGTTAAGGACATATGGGACATCTAGGACGTCTGGGACTTTAGAGACATATGGAACATCTGGGACGTCTGTTACGTTAGGGACATATGGAACATCTAGGACGCCTGGGCCATTAGGGACATATGAGATATATGGGACATCTGGGACGTCTAGGACGTTAAGGGCATATGGGACATCTAGGACGCCTGGGACATTAGGCCCATACGGGACATATGGGACATCTGGGACGCCTGGGACATTAGGGACATATGATACATATGGGACATTTAGGTCGTCTGAAACGTTAGGGACATATGGAACATCTAGGACGTCTGGGACGTCTGGGACATTAGGGACATACGGGACAGCTGGGACGTCTGGGACGTTAGGGACATACGGGACATTTAGTACGTCTGGGACGTTAGGGACATATGGAACATCTAGGACGCCTGGAACATTAGGGACATATGGGACATATGGGACATCTGGGACGTCTGGGACGTTAGGGACATATGGGTCATCTGGGACGTCTTAGACGTTAAGGACATATAGGACATCTAAGACGTCTGGGACGTCTGCGACGTCTGGGACGTTAGGGACATATAGGACATCTAGGACGTCTGGCTTGTTAGGGACATGTGGGACATCTAACACATCTGGTACGGCTGGGACGTTAGGGATATACGGGACATTTAGGACGCCTGGGACATTAGGGACATATGAGATATATGGGACATCTGGGACGTCTAGGACGTTAAGGACATCTAGGACGTCTGCGACGTCTAGGACGTTAAGGACATATGGGACATCTAGGACATCTGGGACTTTAGAGACATATGGAACATCTGGGACGTCTGTTACGTTAGGGATATTTGGAACATCTAGGACGCCTGGGACATTAGGGACATATGAGACATATGGGACATCTGGGACGTCTAGGACGTTAAGGGCATATGGGACATCTAGGACGCCTGGGACATTAGGCCCATACGGGACATATGGGACATCTGGGCCGCCTGGGACATTAGGGACATATGATACATTTGGGACATTTAGGTCGTCTGAAACGTTAGGGACATATGGAACATCTAGGACGTCTGGGACGTCTGGGACATTAGGGACATACGGGACAGCTGGGACGTCTGGGACGTTAGGGACATACGGGACATTTAGTACGTCTGGGACGTTAGGGACATATGGAACATCTAGGACGCCTGGAACATTAGGGACATATGGGACATATGGGACATCTGGGACGTCTGGGACGTTAGGGACATATGGGACATCTGGGACGTCTGGGACGTTAAGGACATATGGGACATCTAGGACGTCTGGGACGACTGGGACGTTAAGAACATATAGGACATTTAGGACGCCTGGGACATTATTGACATATGGGACATATGGGACATCTGGGACGCCTGAGACATTAGGGATATATGGGACATATGGGACATGTGGGACGTCTGGGGCGTTAGGGGCATATTAAACATCCGGGACGTCTGGGACGTTAAGGATATATGGGATATCTAGGACGTCTGGGACGTCTGGGACGTTAAAGACATATGAGACATTTAGGACGCTTGGGACATTAGGGACGTATGGGACATATGGTACATCTGGGACGTCTGGGACGTTAAGGACATATGAGACATCTAAGACTTCTGGGACGTCTGGGACGTTAAGGACAAATAAGAGATTTAGGACGCCTGGGACATAAGGGACATATGGGACATATGGGACATCTGGGACGCCTAGGACATTAGGCACATATGGGACATATGGGACATCTGGAACGTCTGGGACGTTAGGGACATATGGGACATCTGGGACGTTTGGGACGTTAAGGCAATATGGGACATTTAGGACGTCTGGGACGTTAGGGACATATGGAACATCTAGCACGCCTGGGACATTGGGGACATATGGGACATCTAGGACGTTTGGGACGTTAAGGCAATATGGGATGTCTGGGACGCCTGGGACATTAGGGACATATGGGACACATGAGACATCTGAGACGTCTGGGACGTTTGGGACGTTAGGGACATTTAGGACATCTAGGACGTCTGGGACGTTAGGGAGATATGGGACATCTAGGACGTCTAGGACGTCTGGGACGTTAAGGACATACGGGACAGCTGGGACGTCTGGGACGTTAAGGACATATGGGACATTTAGGACGTCTGGGACGTTAGGGACATATGGAACATCTAGGACGCCTGGGACATTAGGGACATATAAGACATATAGGACATCTAAGACGTCTGGGACGTTAGGGACATATGGAACATCTGGGACGTCTGGGACGTTAGTGACATATGGGACATCTAGGACGTCTGGCACGTCTGGGACGTTAAGGACATATGGGACATTTAGGACGCTTGGGACATTAGGGACCTATGGGACATATGGGACATCTGGGACGTCTGGGACATTAGGGTTATATGGGACATATGGAACATCTGGGACGTCTGGGATGTTAGGAACATATGGAATATCTGGGACGTCTGGGACGTTAAGGACAAATAAGACATCTAGGACGTCTGGGACCTTAAGGACATATGGGACATCTAGGACGTCTGGGACGTCTGGGACGTTAAAGACATATGGGATATTTAGGACGCCCGAAAAATTAGGGACATATGGGACGCCTTGGACATTAGGGACATATGGGACATATGGGACATCTGGGACGTCTGGGACGTCTAGGACGTTAAGGACATATAGGACATCTAGGACGCCTGGGACGTCTTGGACGTTAGGGACATATGGGACAGCTAGGACGTCTGGGACGTTAAGGACATATGCGACATATAGGACGTCTGGGAAGTTAGGTACATATGGAACATCTAATACGCCTGGGACATTAGAGACATATGGGACATTAGGGACATCTGGGACGTCTGGGACGTTAAGGACATATGGAACATCTGGGACGTCTGGGACGTTAAGGACATATAGGACATCTAAGACGTCTGGGACGTCTGGGACGTCTTGGTCGTTAGGGACATATAGGGCAACTAGGACGTCTGGGTTGTTAAGGACATATGGGACATCTAACACATCTGGGACGTCTGGGACGTTAGGGACATACGGGACAGCTGGAACGTCTGGGACGTTAATGACATATGGGACATTTAGGACGCCTGGGATATAAGGGACATATGGGACTTATGGGACAGCTGGGACGCCTGGGACATTAGAGACTTATGGGACATATAGGACATCTAGGACGTCTGGCTTGTTAGAGACATATGGGACATCTAACACATCTGGTACGGCTGGGTCGTTAGGGACATACGGGACATTTAGGACGCCTGGGACATTAGGGACATATGGGATATATGGGACATCTGGGACGTCTAAGACGTTAAAGACATCTAGGACGTCTGGGACGTCTGGGACGTTAAGGACATATGGGACATTTAGGACGCCTGGGACATTAGAAACATATGGGATTAAAGGGACATCTGGGACGTCTAGGACGTTAAGGACATATGGGACATCTAGGACGTCTGGGACGTCTGGGACGTTAAGGACATATGGGATATTTAGGACGCCTGGAACATTAGGGACATATGGGACGTATGGGACATCTGGGACGCCTGGGACATTAGGGACATATGGGATATATGGGACATCTGGGACGTCTGAGACGTTAGGCACATATGGGACATCTGGGACGTCTGGAACGTTAAGGACATATGGGACATCTAGGACGTCTGGGACTTTAGAGACATATGGAACATCTGGGACGTCTGTTACGTTAGGGACATATAGAACATCTATAACGCCTGGGACATTAGGGACATATGAGACATATGGGACATCTGGGACGTCTAGGACGTTAAGGGCATATGGAACATCTAGGACGCCTGGGACATTAGGTGCATACGGGACATATGGGACATCTGGGACGCCTGGGACATTAGGAACATATGATACATATGGGACATTTAGGTCGTCTGGGACGTTAAGGACATATGAGACATCTAGGACTTCTGGGACGTCTGGGACGTTAAGGACAAATAAGAGATTTAGGACGCCTGGGACATAAGAGACATATGGGACATATGGGACATCTGGGACGCCTAGGACATTAGGCACATATGGGACATATGGGACATCTAGAACTTCTGGGACGTTAGGGACATATGGGACATCTGGGACGTTTGGGACGTTAAGGCAATATGGGACATCTAGGACGTCTGGGACGTTAGGGACATATGGAACATCTAGCACGCCTGGGACATTAGAGACATATGTGACATCTGGGACATTTGGGACGTTAAGGCAATATGGGATGTCTGGGACGCCTGGGACATTAGGGACATATGGGACACATGAGACATCTGAGACGTCTGGGACGTTTGGGACGTTAGGGACATTTAGGACATCTAGGACGTCTGGGACGTTAGGGACATATGGGACATCTAGGACGTCTAGGACGTCTGGGACGTTAGGGACATACGGGACAGCTGGGACGTCTGGGACGTTAAGGACATATGGGACATTTAGGACGTCTGGGACGTTAGGGACATATGGAACTTCTAGGACGCCTGGGACATTAGGGATATATAAGACATATGGGACATCTGAGACGTCTGAAACGTTAGGGACATATGGAACATCTGAAACGTCTGGGACGTTACGAACATATGGGACATCTTGGATGTTTGGGACGTTAGGGACATATAGGACATCTAGGACGTCTGGGACGTTAGGGACATATGGGTCATTAGAAACATGGGATTAAAGGGACATCTGGGACGTGTAGGACGTTAAGGACATATGGGACATCTAGGACGTCTGGGACGTCTGGGACGTTAAGGACATATGGGATATTTAGGACGCCTGGAACATTAGGGACATATGGAACGTATGGGACATCTGGGACGCCTGGGACATTAGGGACATATGGGATATATGGGACATCTGGGACGTCTGAGACGTTAGGCACATATGGGACATCTGGGACGTCTGGGACGTTAGGGACATATGGGACATCTAACACATCTGGTACGGCTGGGAGGTTAGGGACATACGGGACGTTTAGGACGCCTGGGACATTAGGGACATATGGGATATATGGGACATCTGGGACGTCTAGGACGTTAAGGACATCTAGGACGTCTGGGACGTCTGGGACGTTAAGGACATGTGGGACATTTAGGACGCCTGGGACATTAGGGACATATGGGATTAAAGGGACATCTGGGACGTCTGGGACGTTAAGGACATATGGGATATTTAGGACGCCTGGAACATTAGGGACATATGGGACATCTAACACATCTGGTACGGCTGGGAGGTTAGGGACATACGGGACGTTTAGGACGCCTGGGACATTAGGGACATATGGGATTAAAGGGACATCTGGGACGCCTGGGACATTAAGGACATATGAAATATATGGGACATCTGGGACGTCTGAGACGTTAGGCACATATGGGACATCTGGGACGTCTGGGACGTTAGGGACATATGGGACATCTAACACATCTGGTACGGCTGGGAGGTTAGGGACATACGGGACGTTTAGGACGCCTGGGACATTAGGGACATATGGGATTAAAAGGACATCTGGGACGCCTGGGACATTAAGGACATATGAGATATATGGGACATCTGGGACGTCTGAGACGTTAGGCACATATGGGACATCTGGGACGTCTGGGACGTTAAGGACATATGGGACATCTAGGACGTCTGGGACTTTAGAGACATATGGAACATCTGGGACGTCTGTTACGTTAGGGATATATGGAACATCTAGGACGCCTGGGACATTAGGGACATATGAGACATATGGGACATCTGGGACGTCTAGGACGTTAAGGGCATATGAGACATCTAGGACGCCTGGGACATTAGGCCCATACGGGACATATGGGACATCTGGGACGCCTGGGACATTAGGGACATATGATACATATGGGACATTTAGGTCGTCTGAAACGTTAGGGACATATGGAACATCTAGGACGCCTGGAACATTAGGGATATATGGGACATATGGGACATCTGGGACGTCTGGGACGTTAGGGACATATGGGACATCTGGGACGTCTTGGACGTTAAGGACATATGGGACATCTAGGACGTCTGGGACGTCTGGGACGTTAGGGACATACGGGACATTTAGTACGTCTGGGACGTTAGGGACATATGGAACATCTAGGACGCCTGGAACATTAGGGATATATGGGACATATGGGACATCTGGGACGTCTGGGACGTTAGGGACATATGGGACATCTGGGACGTCTTGGACGTTAAGGACATATGGGACATCTAGGACGTCTGGGACGTCTGGGAAGTTAGGGACATACGGGACATTTAGTACGTCTGGGACGTTAGGGACATATGGAACATCTAGGACGCCTGGAACATTAGGGATATATGGGACATATGGGACATCTGGGACGTCTGGGACGTTAGGGACATATGGGACATCTGGGACGCCTGGGACATTAGGGACATATGGGATATATGGGACATCTGGGAAGCCTGAGACATTAGGGATATATGGGACATATGGGACATGTGGGACGTCTGGGGCGTTAGGGGCATATTAAACATCCGGGACGTCTGGGACGTTAAGGATATATGGGATATCTTGGACGTCTGGGACGTCTGGGACGTTAAGGACATATGGGACATTTAGGACGCCTGGGACATTAGGGACGTATGGGACATATGGTACATCCGGGACGTCTGGGACGTTAAGGACATATGAGACATCTAGGACTTCTGGGACGTCTGGGACGTTAAGAACAAATAAGAGATTTAGGACGCCTGGGACATAAGGGACATATGGGACATATGGGACATCTGGGACGCCAAGGACATTAGGCACATATGGGACATATGGGACATCTGGAACGTCTGGGACGTTAGGGACATATGGGACATCTGGGACGTTTGGGACGTTAAGGCAATATGGGACATCTACGACGTCTGGGACGTTAGGGACATATGGAACATCTAGCACGCTTGGGACATTATGGACATATGGGACATCTAGGACGTTTGGGACGTTAAGGCAATATGGTATGTCTGGGACGCCTGGGACATTAGGGACATATGGAACACATGAGACATCTGAGACGTCTGGCACGTTTGGGACGTTAGGGACATTTAGGACATCTAGGACGTCTGGGACGTTAGGGACATATGGGACATCTAGGACGTCTAGGACGTCTGGGACGTTAGGGACATACGGGACAGCTGGGACGTCTGGGACGTTAAGGACATATGGGAAATTTAGGACGTCTGGGACGTTAGGGACATATGGAACATCTAGGACGCCTGGGACATTAGGGACATATAAGACATATGGGACATCTGAGACGTCTGGGACGTTAGGGACATATGGAACATCTGGGACGTCTGGGACGTTAGGGACATATGGGACATCTAGGACGTCTGGCACGTCTGGGACGTTAAGGACATATGGGACATTTAGGACGCCTGGGACATTAGAGACCTATGGGACATATGGAACATCTGGGACGTCTGGGACATTAGGGTTATATGGGACATATGGAACATCTGGGACGTCTGGGATGTTAGGAACATATGGAACATCTGGGACGTCTGGGACGTTAAGGACAAATAAGACATCTAGGACGTCTGGGACGTTAAGGACATATGGGACATCTAGGACGTCTGGGACGTCTGGGACGTTAAAGACATATGGGATATTTAGGACGCCTGAAAAATTAGGGACATATGGGACATTTAGGACATCTAGGACGTCTGGGACGTTAGGGACATATGGGACATCTAGGACGTCTAGGACGTCTGGGACGTTAGGGACATACGGGACAGCTGGGACGTTTGGGACGTTAAGGACATATGGGACATTTAGGACGTCTGGGACGTTAGGGACATATGGAACATCTAGGACGCCTGGGACTTTAGGGACATATAAGACATATGGGACATCTGCGACGTCTAAGACGTTAGGGACATATGGAACATCTGGGACGTCTGGGACGTTAGGGACATATGGGACATCTAGGACGTCTGGCACGCCTGGGACATTAAGGACATATGAGATATATGGGACATCTGGGACGTCTGAGACGTTAGGCACATATGGGACATCTGGGACGTCTGGGACGTTAAGGACATATGGGACATCTAGGACGTCTGGGACTTTAGAGACATATGGAACATCTGGGACGTCTGTTACGTTAGGGATATATGGAACATCTAGGACGCCTGGGACATTAGGGACATATGAGACATATGGGACATCTGGGACGTCTAGGACGTTAAGGGCATATGAGACATCTAGGACGCCTGGGACATTAGGCCCATACGGGACATATGGGACATCTGGGACGCCTGGGACATTAGGGACATATGATACATATGGGACATTTAGGTCGTCTGAAACGTTAGGGACATATGGAACATCTAGGACGCCTGGGACGTCTGGGACATTAGGGACATACGGGACAGCTGGGACGTCTGGGACGTTAGGGACATACGGGACATTTAGTACGTCTGGGACGTTAGGGACATATGGAACATCTAGGACGCCTGGAAC
Organism: Agriotes lineatus; assembly: GCA_940337035.1. Lineage (NCBI taxonomy): Eukaryota > Metazoa > Arthropoda > Insecta > Coleoptera > Elateridae > Agriotes > Agriotes lineatus. The sequence goes on along the minus strand of CALNHX010003365.1, from coordinate 129,074 downwards.
ATTAGGGATATATGGGACATATGGGACATCTGGGACGTCTGGGACGTTAGGGACATATGGGACATCTGGGACGTCTTGGACGTTAAGGACATATGGGACATCTAGGACGTCTGGGACGTCTGGGACGTTAGGGACATACGGGACATTTAGTACGTCTGGGACGTTAGGGACATATGGAACATCTAGGACGCCTGGAACATTAGGGATATATGGGACATATGGGACATCTGGGACGTCTGGGACGTTAGGGACATATGGGACATCTGGGACGTCTGGGACGTTAAGGACATATGGGAAATTTAGGACGTCTGGGACGTTAGGGACATATGGAACATCTAGGACGCCTGGGACATTAGGGACATATAAGACATATGGGACATCTGAGACGTCTGGGACGTTAGGGACATATGGAACATCTGGGACGTCTGGGACGTTAGGGACATATGGGACATCTAGGACGTCTGGCACGTCTGGGACGTTAAGGACATATGGGACATTTAGGACGCCTGGGACATTAGAGACCTATGGGACATATGGAACATCTGGGACGTCTGGGACATTAGGGTTATATGGGACATATGGAACATCTGGGACGTCTGGGATGTTAGGAACATATGGAACATCTGGGACGTCTGGGACGTTAAGGACAAATAAGACATCTAGGACGTCTGGGACGTTAAGGACATATGGGACATCTAGGACGTCTGGGACGTCTAGGACGTTAAAGACATATGGGATATTTAGGACGCCTGAAAAATTAGGGACATATGGGACATTTAGGACATCTAGGACGTCTGGGACGTTAGGGACATATGGGACATCTAGGACGTCTAGGACGTCTGGGACGTTAGGGACATACGGGACAGCTGGGACGTTTGGGACGTTAAGGACATATGGGACATTTAGGACGTCTGGGACGTTAGGGACATATGGAACATCTAAGACGCCTGGGACATTAGGGACATATAAGACATATGGGACATCTGAGACGTCTAAGACGTTAGGGACATATGGAACATCTGGGACGTCTGGGACGTTAGGGACATATGGGACATCTAGGACGTCTGGTACGTCTGGGACGTTAAGGACATATGGGACATTTAGGACGCCTGGAACATTAGGGACATATGGGACGTATGGGACATCTGGGACGCCTGGGACGTTAAGGACATATGGGATATTTAGGACGCCTGGAACATTAGGGACATATGGAACATCTGGGACGTCTGGGATGTTAGGAACATATGGAACATCTGGGACGTCTGGGACGTTAAGGACAAATAAGACATCTAGGACGTCTGGGACGTTAAGGACATATGGGACATCTAGGACGTCTGTGACGTCTGGGAAGTTAAAGACATATGGGATATTTAGGACGCCTGAAAAATTAGGGACATATGGGACATATGGGACATCTGGGACGCCTTGGACATTAGGGACATATGGGACATATGGGACATCTGGGACGTCTGGGACATCTAGGACGTTAAGGACATATAGGACATCTAGGACGCCTGGGACGTCTGGGACGTTAGGAACATACGGGACATCTAGGACGTCTGGGACGTTAGGGACATATGCGACATTTAGGACGTCTGGGAAGTTAGGTACATATGGAACATCTAATACGCCTGGGACATTAGAGACATATGGGACATTAGGGACATCTGGGACGTCTGGGACGTTAAGGACATATGGGACATCTGGGACGTCTGGGACGTTAAGGACATATAGGACATCTAAGACGTCTGGGACGTCTGGGACGTCTGGGTCGTTAGGGACATATAGGACAACTAGGACGTCTGGGTTGTTAATGACATATGGGACATCTAACACATCTGGGACGTCTGGGACGTTAGGGACATACGGGACAGCTGGAACGTCTGGGACGTTAATGACATATGGGACATTTAGGACGCCTGGGATATAAGGGACATATGGGACTTATGAGACAGCTGGGACGCCTGGGACATTAGAGACATATGGGACATATAGGACATCTAGGACGTCTGGCTTGTTAGGGACATATGGGACATCTAACACATCTGGTACGGCTGGGACGTTAGGGACATACGGGACATTTAGGACGCCTGGGACATTAGGGACATATGGGATATATGGGACATCTGGGACGTCTAGGACGTTAAAGACATCTAGGACGTCTGGGACGTCTGGGACGTTAAGGACATATGGGACATTTAGGACGCCTGGGACATTAGAAACATATGGGATTAAAGGGACATCTGGGACGTCTAGGACGTTAAGGACATATGGGACATCTAGGACGTCTGGGACGTCTGGGACGTTAAGGACATATGGGATATTTAGGACGCCTGGTACATTAGGGACATATGGGACGTATGGGACATCTGGGACGCCTAAGACATTAGGGACATATGGGATATATGGGACATCTAGGACGTCTGAGACGTTAGGCACATATGGGACATCTGGGACGTCTGGGACGTTAAGGACAATGGGACATCTAGGACGTCTGGGACTTTAGAGACATATGGAACATCTGGGACGTCTGTTACGTTAGGGACATATAGAACATCTATAACGCCTGGGACATTAGGGACATATGAGACATATGGGACATCTGGGACGTCTAGGACGTTAAGGGCATATGGGACATCTAGGACGCCTGGGACATTAGGTGCATACGGGACATATGGGACATCTGGGACGCCTGGGACATTAGGGACATATGATACATATGGGACATTTAGGTCGTCTGGGACGTTAAGGACATATGAGACATCTAGGACTTCTGGGACGTCTGGGACGTTAAGGACAAATAAGAGATTTAGGACGCCTGGGACATAAGGGACATATGGGACATATGGGACATCTGGGACGCCTAGGACATTAGGCACATATGGGACATATGGGACATCTGGAACTTCTGGGACGTTAGGGACATATGGGACAACTGGGACGTATGGGACGTTAGGGACATTAGGGGCATCTGGGACGTCTAGGACGTTAGGGACATATAGGACATCTAGGACGTCTGGGAGGTTAGGGACGAATGAGACAAGTAAGACATCTGGGACGTTTCGGACGTTTAAGACGTTAGGGACATACGGGACAGCTGTGACGTCTTGGACGGTAGGAACATATGGGACATTTATTACGTCTGGGACATCTAAGACGAATGGGACGTCTGGGACGTTAGGGACATATAGGACATCTAGAACGCCTGGGACGTTAGGGACATATGGGACATCTAGGACGTTTGGGACGTTAAGGCAATATGGGATGTCTGGGACGCCTGGGACATTAGGGACATATGGGACACATGAGACATCTGAGACGTCTGGGACGTTTGGGACGTTAGGGACATTTAGGACATCTAGGACTTCTGGGACGTTAGGGACATATGGGACATCTAGGACGTCTAGGACGTTTGGGACGTTAGGGACATACGGGACAGCTGGGACGTCTGGGACGTTAAGGACATATGGGACATTTAGGACGTCTGGGACGTTAGGGACATATGGAACATCTAGGACGCTTGGGACATTAGGGACATATGAGACATATGGGACATCTGAGACGTCTGGGACGTTAGGGACATATGGAACATCTGGGACGTCTGGGACGTTAGGGACATATGGGACATCTAGGACGTCTGGGACGTTAAAGACATATGGGATATTTAGGACGCCTGGAACATTAGGGACATATGGGACGTATGGGACATCTGGGACGCCTGGGACGTTAAGGACATATGGGATATTTAGGACGCCTGGAACATTAGGGACATATGGAACATCTGGGACGTCTGGAACGTTAAGGACATATGGGATATTTAGGACGCCTGGAACATTAGGGACATATGGGACGTATGGGACATCTGGGACGCCTGGGACATTAGGGACATATGGGATATATGGGACATCTGGGACGTCTGAGACGTTAGGCACATATGGGACATCTATAACGCCTGGGACATTAGGGACATATGAGACATATGGGACATCTGGGACGTCTGGGACTTTAGAGACATATGGAACATCTGGGACGTCTGTTACGTTAGGGACATATAGAACATCTATAACGCCTGGGACATTAGGGACATATGAGACATATGGGACATCTGGGACGTCTAGGACGTTAAGGGCATATGGGACATCTAGGACGCCTGGGACATTAGGTGCATACGGGACATATGGGACATCTGGGACGCCTGGGACATTAGGGACATATGATACATATGGGACATTTAGGTCGTCTGGGACGTTAAGGACATATGAGACATCTAGGACTTCTGGGTCGTCTGGGACGTTAAGGACAAATAAGAGATTTAGGACGCCTGGGACATAAGGGACATATGGGACATATGGGACATCTGGGACGCCTAGGACATTAGGCACATATGGGACATATGGGACATCTGGAACTTCTGGGACGTTAGGGACATATGGGACATCTGGGACGTTTGGGACGTTAAGGCAATATGGGACATCTAGGACGTCTGGGACGTTAGGGACATATGGAACATCTAGCACGCCTGGGACATTAGGGACATATGGGACGTTTGGGACGTTAAGGCAATATGGGATGTCTGGGACGCCTGGGACATTCGGGACATATGGGACACATGATACATCTGAGACGTCTGGGACGTTTGGGACGTTAGGGACATTTAGGACATCTAGGACGTCTGGGACGTTAGGGACATATGGGACATCTAGGACGTCTAGGACGTCTGGGACGTTAGGGACATACGGGACAGCTGGGACGTCTGGGACGTTAAGGACATATGGGACATTTAGGACGTCTGGGACGTTAGGGACATATGGAACATCTAGGACGCCTGGGACATTAGGGACATATAAGACATATGGGACATCTGAGACGTCTGGGACGTTAGGGACATATGAAACATTTGAAACGTCTGGGACGTTACGAACATATGGGACATCTGGGACGTTTGGGACGTTAGGGACATATAGGACATCTAGGACGTCTGGGACGTTAGGGACATATGGGTCATTAGAAACATGGGATTAAAGGGACATCTGGGACGTCTAGGACGTTAAGGACATATGGGACATCTAGGACGTCTGGGACGTCTGGGACGTTAAGGACATATGGGATATTTAGGACGCCTGGAACATTAGGGACATATGGACGTATGGGACATCTGGGACGCCTGGGACATTAGGGACATATGGGATATATGGGACATCTGGGACGTCTGAGACGTTAGGCACATATGGGACATCTGGGACGTCTGGGACGTTAGGGACATATGGGACATCTAACACATCTGGTACGGCTTGGACGTTAGGGACATACGGGACGTTTAGGACGCCTGGGACATTAGGGACATATGGGATATATGGGACATCTGGGACGTCTAGGACGTTAAGGACATCTAGGACGTCTGGGACGTCTGGGACGTTAAGGACATGTGGGACATTTAGGACGCCTGGGACATTAAGGACATATGGGATTAAAGGGACATCTGGGACGTCTGGGACGTTAAGGACATATGGGATATTTAGGACGCCTGGAAAATTAGGGACATATGGGACGTATGGGACATCTGGGACGCCTGGGACATTAAGGACATATGGGATATATGGGACATCTGGGACGTCTGAGACGTTAGGCACATATGGGACATCTGGGACGTCTGGGACGTTAAGGACATATGGGACATCTAGGACGTCTGGGACTTTAGAGACATATGGAACATCTGGGACGTCTGTTACGTTAGGGATATATGGAACATCTAGGACGCCTGGGACATTAGGGACATATGAGACATATGGGACATCTGGGACGTCTAGGACGTTAAGGGCATATGAGACATCTAGGACGCCTGGGACATTAGGCCCATACGGGACATATGGGACATCTGGGACGCCTGGGACATTAGGGACATATGATACATATGGGACATTTAGGTCGTCTGAAACGTTAGGGACATATGGAACATCTAGGACGTCTGGGACGTCTGGGACATTAGGGACATACGGGACAGCTGGGACGTCTGGGACGTTAGGGACATACGGGACATTTAGTACGTCTGGGACGTTAGGGACATATGGAACATCTAGGACGCCTGAAACATTAGGGACATATGGGACATATGGGACATCTGGGACGTCTGGGACGTTAGGGACATATGGGACATCTGGGACGTCTTGGACGTTAAGGACATATGGGACATCTAGGAGGTCTGGGAGGACTGGGACGTTAAGAACATATAGGACATTTACGACGCCTGGGACATTAGGGACATATGGGACATATGGGACATCTGGGACGCCTGAGACATTATGGATATATTGGACATATGGGACATGTGGGACGTCTGGGGCGTTAGGGGCATATTAAACATCCGGGACGTCTGGGACGTTAAGGATATATGGGATATCTTGGACGTCTGGGACGTCTGGAACGTTAAGGACATATGGGACATTTAGGACGTCTGGGACATTAGGGACGAATGGGACATATGGTACATCTGGGACGTCTGAGACGTTAAGGACATATGAGACATCTAGGACTTCTGGGACGTCTGGGACGTTAAGGACAAATAAGAGATTTAGGACGCCTGGGACATAACTGACATATGGGATATATGGGACATCTGGGACGCCTAGGACAGTAGGCACATATGGGACATATGGGACATCTGAAACGTCTGGGACGTTAGGGACATATGGGACATCTGGGACGTTTGGGACGTTAAGGCAATATGGGACATCTAGGACGTCTGGGACGTTAGGGACATATGGAACATCTAGCACGCCTGGGACATTATGGACATATGGGACATCTAGGACGTTTGGGACGTTAAAGCAATATGGGATGTCTGGGACGCCTGGGACATTAGGGACATATGGGACACATGAGACATCTGAGACGTCTGGGACGTTTGGGACGTTAGGGACATTTAGGACATCTAGGACGTCTGGGACGTTAGGGACATATGGGACATCTAGGACGTCTAGGACGTCTGGGACGTTAGGGACATACGGGACAGCTGGGACGTCTGGGACGTTAAGGACATATGGGACATTTAGGACGTCTGGGACGTTAGGGACATATGGAACATCTAGGACGCCTGGGACATTAGGGACATATAAGACATATGGGACATCTGAGACGTCTGGGACGTTAGGGACATATGGAACATCTGGGACGTCTGGGACGTTAGGGACATATGGGACATCTAGGACGTCTGGCACGTCTGGGACGTTAAGGACATATGGGACGTTTAGGACGCCTGGGACATTAGAGACCTATGGGACATATGGGACATCTGGGACGTCTGGGACATTAGGGTTATATGGGACATATGGAACATCTGGGACGTCTGGGATGTTAGGAACATATGGAACATCTGGGACGTCTGGGACGTTAAGGACAAATAAGACATCTAGGACGTCTGGGACGTTAAGGACATATGGGACATCTAGGACGTCTGGGACGTCTGGGACGTTAAAGACATATGGGATATTTAGGACGCCTGAAAAATTAGGGACATATGGGACATTTAGGACATCTAGGACGTCTGGGACGTTAGGGACATATGGGACATCTAGGACGTCTAGGACGTCTGGGACGTTAGGGACATACGGGACAGCTGGGACGTCTGGGACGTTAAGGACATATGGGACATTTAGGACGTCTGGGACGTTAGGGACATATGGAACATCTAGGACGCCTGGGACATTAGGGACATATAAGACATATGGGACATCTGAGACGTCTGGGACGTTAGGGACATATGGAACATCTGGGACGTCTGGGACGTTAGGGACATATGGGACATCTAGGACGTCTGGCACGTCTGGGACGTTAAGGACATATGGGACATTTAGGACGCCTGGGACATTAGAGACCTATGGGACATATGGGACATCTGGGACGTCTGGGACATTAGGGTGATATGGGACATATGGAACATCTGGGACGTCTGGGATGTTAGGAACATATGGAACATCTGGGACGTCTGGGACGTTAAGGACAAATAAGACATCTAGGACGTCTGGGACGTTAAGGACATATGGGACATCTAGGACGTCTGGGACGTCTGGGACGTTAAAGACATATGGGACATTTAGGACGCCTGGGATATAAGGGACATATGGGACTTATGAGACAGCTGGGACGCCTGGGACATTAGAGACATATGGGACATATAGGACATCTAGGACGTCTGGCTTGTTAGGGACATATGGGACATCTAACACATCTGGTACGGCTGGGACGTTAGGGACATACGGGACAGCTGGAACGTCTGGGACGTTAATGACATATGGGACATTTAGGACGCCTGAGATATAAGGGACATATGGGACTTATGAGACAGCTGGGACGCCTGGGACATTAGAGACATATGGGACATATAGGACATCTAGGACGTCTGGCTTGTTAGGGACATATGGGACATCTAACACATCTGGTACGGCTGGGACGTTAGGGACATACGGGACATTTAGGACGCCTGGGACATTAGGGACATATGGGATATATGGGACATCTGGGACGTCTAGGACGGTAAAGACATCTAGGACGTCTGGGACGTCTGTGACGTTAAGGACATATGGGACATTTAGGACGCCTGGGACATTAGAAACATATGGGATTAAAGGGACATCTGGGACGTCTAGGACGTTAAGGACATATGGGACATCTAGGACGTCTGGGACGTCTGGGACGTTAAGGACATATGGGATATTTAGGACGCCTGGAACATTAGGGACATATGGGACGTATGGGACATCTGGGACGCCTGGGACATTAGGGACATATGGGATATATGGGACATCTGGGACGTCTGAGACGTTAGGCACATATGGGACATCTGGGACGTCTGGGACGTTAAGGACATATGGGACATCTAGGACGTCTAGGACTTTAGAGACATATGGAACATCTGGGACGTCTGGGACGTTAGGGACATATGGGACATCTAGGACGTCTGGCACGTCTGGGACGTTAAGGACATATGGGACGTTTAGGACGCCTGGGACATTAGAGACCTATGGGACATATGGGACATCTGGGACGTCTGGGACATTAGGGTTATATGGGACATATGGAACATCTGGGACGTCTAGGACGTTAAGGGCATATGGGACATCTAGGACGCCTGGGACATTAGGTGCATACGGGACATATGGGACATCTGGGACGCCTGGGACATTAGGGACATATGATACATATGGGACATTTAGGTCGCCTGGGACATTAGGGACATATGAGACATATGGGACATCTGGGACGTCTGGGACTTTAGAGACATATGGAACATCTGGGACGTCTGTTACGTTAGGGCCATATAGAACATCTATAACGCCTGGGACATTAGGGACATATGAGACATATGGGACATCTGGGACGTCTAGGACGTTAAGGGCATATGGGACATCTAGGACGCCTGGGACATTAGGTGCATACGGGACATATGGGACATCTGGGACGCCTGGGACATTAGGGACATATGATACATATGGGACATTTAGGTCGTCTGGGACGTTAAGGACATATGAGACATCTAGGACTTCTGGGACGTCTGGGACGTTAAGGACAAATAAGAGATTTAGGACGCCTGGAACATAAGGGACATATGGGACATATGGGACATCTGGGACGCCTAGGACATTAGGCACATATGGGACATATGGGAGATCTGGAACTTCTGGGACGTTAGGGACATATGGGACAACTGGGACGTATGGGACGTTAGGGACATTAGGGGCATCTGGGACGTCTAGGACGTTAGGGACATATAGGACATCTAGGACGTCTGGGAGGTTAGGGACGTATGAGACAAGTAAGACATCTGGGACGTTTCGGACGTTTAAGACGTTAGGGACATACGGGACAGCTGGGACGTCTTGGACGGTAGGAACATATGGGACATTTATTACGTCTGGGACATCTAAGACGAATGGGACGTCTGGGACGTAAGGGACATATAGGACATCTAGGACGCCTGGGACGTTAGGGACATATGGGACATCTAGGACGTTTGGGACGTTAAGGCAATATGGGATGTCTGGGACGCCTGGGACATTAGGGACATATGGGACACATGAGACATCTGAGACGTCTGGGACGTTTGGGACGTTAGGGACATTTAGGACATCTAGGACTTCTGGGACGTTAGGGACATATGGGACATCTAGGACGTCTTGGACGTCTGGGACGTTAGGGACATACGGGACAGCTGGGACGTCTGGGACGTTAAGGACATATGGGACATTTAGGACGTCTGGGACGTTAGGGACATATGGAACATCTAGGACGCCTAAGACATTAGGGACATATAAGACATATGGGACATCTGAGACGTCTGGGACGTTAGGGACATATGGAACATCTGGGACGTCTGGGACGTTAGGGACATATGGGACATCTAGGACGTCTGGGACGTCTGGGACGTTAAGGACATATGGGATATTTAGGACGCCTGGAACATTAGGGACATATGGGACGAATGGGACATCTGGGACGCCTGGGACATTAGGGACATATGGGATATATGGGACATCTGGGACGTCTGAGACGTTAGGCACATATGGGACATCTGGGACGTCTGGGACGTTAAGGACATATGGGACATCTAGGACGTCTGGGACTTTAGAGACATATGGAACATCTGGGACGTCTGTTACGTTAGGGACATATAGAACATCTATAACGCCTGGGACATTAGGGACATATGGGATTAAAGGGACATCTGGGACGTCTAGGACGTTAAGGACATATGGGACATCTAGGACGTCTGGGACGTCTGGGACGTTAAGGACATATGGGATATTTAGGACGCCTGGGACATTAGGGACATATAAGACATATGGGACATCTGAGACGTCTGGGACGTTAGGGACATATGGAACATCTGGGACGTCTGGGACGTTAGGGACATATGGGACATCTAGGACGTCTGGGACGTCTGGGACGTTAAGGACATATGGGATATTTAGGACGCCTGGAACATTAGGGACATATGGGACGTATGGGACATCTGGGACGCCTGGGACATTAGGGACATATGGGATATATGGGACATCTGGGACGTCTGGGACGTTAGGGACATATGGGACATCTAGGACGTCTGGCACGTCTGGGACGTTAAGGACATATGGGACATTTAGGACGCCTGGGACATTAGAGACCTATGGGACATATGGGACATCTGGGACGTCTGGGAAATTAGGGTAATATGGGACATATGGAACATCTGGGACGTCTGGGATGTTAGGAACATATGGAACATCTGGGACGTCTGGGACGTTAAGGACAAATAAGACATCTAGGACGTCTGGGACGTTAAGGACATATGGGACATCTAGGACGTCTGGGACGTCTGGGACGTTAAAGACATATGGGATATTTAGGACGCCTGGGACGTCTGGGACGTTAAGGACAAATAAGACATCTAGGACGTCTGGGACGTTAAGGACATATGGGACATCTGGGACGTCTGGGACGTCTAGGACGTTAAGGACATATAGGACATCTAGGACGCCTGGGACGTCTGGGACGTTAGGAACATACGGGACATCTAGGACGTCTGGGACGTTAGGGACATATGCGACATTTAGGACGTCTGGGAAGTTAGGTACATATGGAACATCTAATACCCCTGGGACATTAGAGACATATGGGACATTAGGGACATCTGGGACGTCTGGGACGTTAAGGACATATGGGACATCTGGGACGTCTGGGACGTTAAGGACATATAGGACATCTAAGACGTCTGGGACGTCTGGGTCGTTAGGGACATATAGGACAACTAGGACGTCTGGGTTGTTAATGACATATGGGACATCTAACACATCTGGGACGTCTGGGACGTTAGGGACATACGGGACAGCTGGAACGTCTGGGACGTTAATGACATATGGGACATTTAGGACGCCTGGGATATAAGGGACATATGGGACTTATGAGACAGCTGGGACGCCTGGGACATTAGAGACATATGGGACATATAGGACATCTAGGACGTCTGGCTTGTTAGGGACATATGGGACATCTAACACATCTGGTACGGCTGGGACGTTAGGGACATACGGGACATTTAGGACGCCTGGGACATTAGGGACATATGGGATATATGGGACATCTGGGACGTCTAGGACGTTAAAGACATCTAGGACGTCTGGGACGTCTGGGACGTTAAGGACATATGGGACATTTAGGACGCCTGGGACATTAGAAACATATGGGATTAAAGGGACATCTGGGACGTCTAGGACGTTAAGGACATATGGGACATCTAGGACGTCTGGGACGTCTGGGACGTTAAGGACATATGGGATATTTAGGACGCCTGGAACATTAGGGACATATGGGACGTATGGGACATCTGGGACGCCTAAGACATTAGGGACATATGGGATATATGGGACATCTAGGACGTCTGAGACGTTAGGCACATATGGGACATCTGGGACGTCTGGGACGTTAAGGACAATGGGACATCTAGGACGTCTGGGACTTTAGAGACATATGGAACATCTGGGACGTCTGTTACGTTAGGGACATATAGAACATCTATAACGCCTGGGACATTAGGGACATATGAGACATATGGGACATCTGGGACGTCTAGGACGTTAAGGGCATATGGGACATCTAGGACTCCTGGGACATTAGGTGCATACGGGACATATGGGACATCTGGGACATTAGGGACATATGATACATATGGGACATTTGGGTCGTCTGGGACGTTAAGGACATATGAGACATCTAGGACTTCTGGGACGTCTGGGACGTTAAGGACAAATAAGAGATTTAGGACGCCTGGGACATAAGGGACATATGGGACATATGGGACATCTGGGACGCCTAGGACATTAGGCACATATGGGACATATGGGACATCTGGAACTTCTGGGACGTTAGGGACATATGGGACAACTGGGACGTATGGGACGTTAGGGACATTAGGGGCATCTGGGACGTCTAGGACGTTAGGGACATATAGGACATCTAGGACGTCTGGGAGGTTAGGGACGTATGAGACAAGTAAGACATCTGGGACGTTTCGGACGTTTAAGACGTTAGGGACATACGGGACAGCTGGGACGTCTTGGAAGGTAGGAACATATGGGACATTTATTACGTCTGGGACATCTAAGACGAATGGGACGTCTGGGACGTTAGGGACATATAGGACATCTAGGACGCCTGGGACGTTAGGGACATATGGGACATCTAGGACGTTTGGGACGTTAAGGCAATATGGGATGTCTGCGACGCCTGGGACATTAGGGACATATGGGACACATGAGACATCTGAAACGTCTGGGACGTTTGGGACGTTAGGGACATTTAGGACATCTAGGACTTCTGGGACGTTAGGGACATATGGGACATCTAGGACGTCTAGGACGTTTGGGACGTTAGGGACATACGGGACACCTGGGACGTCTGGGACGTTAAGGACATATGGGACATTTAGGACGTCTGGGACGTTAGGGACATATGGAACATCTAGGACGCCTGGGACATTAGGGACATATGAGACATATGGGACATCTGAGACGTCTGGGACGTTAGGGACATATGGAACATCTGGGACGTCTGGGACGTTAGGGACATATGGGACATCTAGGACGTCTGGGACGTTAAGGACATATGGGATATTTAGGACGCCTGGAACATTAGGGACATATGGGACGTATGGGACATCTGGGACGCCTGGGACGTTAAGGACATATGGGATATTTAGGACGCCTGGAACATTAGGGAAATATGGAACATCTGGGACGTCTGGGACGTTAAGGACATATGGGATATTTAGGACGCCTGGAACATTAGGGACATATGGGACGTATGGGACATCTGGGACGCCTGGGACATTAGGGACATAAGGGATATATGGGACATCTGGGACGTCTGAGACGTTAGGCACATATGGGACATCTATAACGCCTGGGACATTAGGGACATATAAGACATATGGGACATCTGGGACGTCTGGGACTTTAGAGACATATGGAACATCTGGGACGTCTGTTACGTTAGGGACATATAGAACATCTATAACGCCTGGGACATTAGGGACATATGAGACATATGGGACATCTGGGACGTCTAGGACGTTAAGGGCATATGGGACATCTAGGACGCCTGGGACATTAGGTGCATACGGGACATATGGGACATCTGGGACGCCTGGGACATTAGGGACATATGATACATATGGGACATTTAGGTCGTCTGGGACGTTAAGGACATATGAGACATCTAGGACTTCTGGGACGTCTGGGACGTTAAGGACAAATAAGAGATTTAGGACGCCTGGGACATAAGGGACATATGGGACATATGGGACATCTGGGACGCCTAGGACATTAGGCACATATGGGACATATGGGACATCTGGAACTTCTGGGACGTTAGGGACATATGGGACATCTGGGACGTTTGGGACGTTAAGGCAATATGGGACATCTAGGACGTCTGGGACGTTAGGGACATATGGAACATCTAGCACGCCTGGGACATTAGGGACATATGGGACGTTTGGGACGTTAAGGCAATATGGGATGTCTGGGACGCCTGGGACATTAGGGACATATGGGACACATGAGACATCTGAGACGTCTGGGACGTTTGGGACGTTAGGGACATTTAGGACATCTAGGACGTATGGGACGTTAGGGACATATGGGACATCTAGGACGTCTAGGACGTCTGGGACGTTAGGGACATACGGGACAGCTGGGACGTCTGGGACGTTAAGGACATATGGGACATTTAGGACGTCTGGGACGTTAGGGACATATGGAACATCTAGGACGCCTGGGACATTAGGGACATATAAGACATATGGGACATCTGAGACGTCTGGGACGTTAGGGACATATGGAACATTTGAAACGTCTGGGACGTTACGAACATATGGGACATCTGGGACGTTTGGGACGTTAGGGACATATAGGACATCTAGGACGTCTGGGACGTTAGGGACATATGGGTCATTAGAAACATGGGATTAAAGGGACATCTGGGACGTCTAGGACGTTAAGGACATATGGGACATCTAGGACGTCTGGGACGTCTGGGACGTTAAGGACATATGGGATATTTAGGACGCCTGGAACATTAGGGACATATGGACGTATGGGACATCTGGGACGCCTGGGACATTAGGGACATATGGGATATATGGGACATCTGGGACGTCTGAGACGTTAGGCACATATGGGACATCTGGGACGTCTGGGACGTTAGGGACATATGGGACATCTAACACATCTGGTACGGCTGGGACGTTAGGGACATACGGGACGTTTAGGACGCCTGGGACATTAGGGACATATGGGATATATGGGACATCTGGGACGTCTAGGACGTTAAGGACATCTAGGACGTCTGGGACGTCTGGGACGTTAAGGACATGTGGGACATTTAGGACGCCTGGGACATTAAGGACATATGGGATTAAAGGGACATCTGGGACGTCTGGGACGTTAAGGACATATGGGATATTTAAGACGCCTGGAAAATTAGGGACATATGGGACGTATGGGACATCTGGGACGCCTGGGACATTAAGGACATATGGGATATATGGGACATCTGGGACGTCTGAGACGTTAGGCACATATGGGACATCTGGGACGTCTGGGACGTTAAGGACATATGGGACATCTAGGACGTCTGGGACTTTAGAGACATATGGAACATCTGGGACGTCTGTTACGTTAGGGATATATGGAACATCTAGGACGCCTGGGACATTAGGGACATATGAGACATATGGGACATCTGGGACGTCTAGGACGTTAAGGGCATATGAGACATCTAGGACGCCTGGGACATTAGGAGCATACGGGACATATGGGACATCTGGGACGCCTGGGACATTAGGGACATATGATACATATGGGACATTTAGGTCGTCTGAAACGTTAGGGACATATGGAACATCTAGGACGTCTGGGACGTCTGGGACATTAGGGACATACGGGACAGCTGGGACGTCTGGGACGTTAGGGACATACGGGACATTTAGTACGTCTGGGACGTTAGGGACATATGGAACATCTAGGACGCCTGAAACATTAGGGACATATGGGACATATGGGACATCTGGGACGTCTGGGACGTTAGGGACATATGGGACATCTGGGACGTCTTGGACGTTAAGGACATATGGGACATTTACGACGCCTGGGACATTAGGGACATATGGGACATATGTGACATCTGGGACGCCTGAGACATTAGGGATATATTGGACATATGGGACATGTGGGACGTCTGGGGCGTTAGGGGCATATTAAACATCCGGGACGTCTGGGACGTTAAGGATATATGGGATATCTTGGACGTCTGGGACGTCTGGGACGTTAAGGACATATGGGACATTTAGGACGCCTGGGACATTAGGGACGAATGGGACATATGGTACATCTGGGACGTCTGGGACGTTAAGGACATATGAGACATCTAGGACTTCTGGGACGTCTGGGACGTTAAGGACAAATAAGAGATTTAGGACGCCTGGGACATAACTGACATATGGGATATATGGGACATCTGGGACGCCTAGGACAGTAGGCACATATGGGACATATGGGACATCTGAAACGTCTGGGACGTTAGGGACATATGGGACATCTGGGACGTTTGGGACGTTAAGGCAATATGGGACATCTAGGACGTCTGGGACATTATGGACATATGGGACATCTAGGACGTTTGGGACGTTAAAGCAATATGGGATGTCTGGGACGCCTGGGACATTAGGGACATATGGGACACATGAGACATCTGAGACGTCTGGGACGTTTGGGACGTTAGGGACATTTAATACATCTAGGACGTCTGGGACGTTAGGGACATATGGGACATCTAGGACGTCTAGGACGTTAGGGACATATGGAACATCTAGGACGCCTGGGACATTAGGGACATATAAGACATATGGGACATCTGAGACGTCTGGGACGTTAGGGACATATGGAACATCTGGGACGTCTGGGACGTTAGGGACATATGGGACATCTAGGACGTCTGGCACGTCTGGGACGTTAAGGACATATGGGACGTTTAGGACGCCTGGGACATTAGAGACCTATAGGACATATGGGACATCTGGGACGTCTGGGACATTAGGGTTATATGGGACATATGGAACATCTGGGACGTCTGGGATGTTAGGAACATATGGAACATCTGGGACGTCTGGGACGTTAAGGACAAATAAGACATCTAGGACGTCTGGGACGTTAGGGACATATGGAACATCTAGGACGCCTGGGACATTAGGGACATATAAGACATATGGGACATCTGAGACGTCTGGGACGTTAGGGACATATGGACCATCTGTGACGTCTGGGACGTTAGGGACATATGGGACATCTAAGACGTCTGGCACGTCTGGGACGTTAAGGACATATGGGACGTTTAGGACGCCTGGGACATTAGAGACCTATGGGACATATGGGACATCTGGGACGTCTGGGACATTAGGGTTATATGGGACATATGGAACATCTGGGACGTCTGGGACGTTAGGGACATATGGGACATCTAGGACGTCTGGGACGTCTGGGACGTTAAGGACATATGGGATATTTAGGACGCCTGGAACATTAGGGACATATGGGACGTATGGGACATCTGGGACGCCTGGGACATTAGGGACATATGGGATATATGGGACATCTGGGACGTCTGAGACGTTAGGCACATATGGGACATCTGGGACGTCTGGGACTTTAAGGACATATGGGACATTTAGGACGTCTGGGACGTTAGGGACATATGGAACATCTAGGACGCCTGGGACATTAGGGACATATAAGACATATGGGACATCTGAGACGTGTGGGACGTTAGGGACATATGGAACATCTGGGACGTCTGGGACGTTAGGGACATATGGGACATCTAGGACGTCTGGCACGTCTGGGACGTTAAGGATATATGGGACGTTTAGGACGCCTGGGACATTAGAGACCTATGGGACATATGGGACATCTGGGACGTCTGGGACATTAGGGTTATATGGGACATATGGAACATCTGGGACGTCTGGGATGTTAGGTACATATGGAACATCTGGGACGTCTGGGACGTTAAGGACAAATAAGACATCTAGGACGTCTGGGACGTTAAGGACATATGGGACATCTAGGACGTCTGGGACGTCTGGGACGTTAAAGACATATGGGATATTTGGGACGCCTGAAAAATTAGGGACATATGGGACATTTAGGACATCTAGGACGTCTGGGACGTTAGGGACATATGGGACATCTAGGACGTCTAGGACGTCTGGGACGTTAGGGACATACGGGACAGCTGGGACGTCTGGGACGTTAAGGACATATGGGACATTTAGGACGTCTGGGACGTTAGGGACATATGGAACATCTAGGACGCCTGGGACATTAGGGACATATAAGACATATGGGACATCTGAGACGTCTGGGACGTTAGGGACATATGGAACATCTGGGACGTCTGGGACGTTAGGGACATATGGGATATTTAGGACGCCTGGAACATTAGGGACATATGGGACGTATGGGACATCTGGGACGCCTGGGACATTAGGGACATAAGGGATATATGGGACATCTGGGACGTCTGAGACGTTAGGCACATATGGGACATCTATAACGCCTGGGACATTAGGGACATATAAGACATATGGGACATCTGGGACGTCTGGGACTTTAGAGACATATGGAACATCTGGGACGTCTGTTACGTTAGGGACATATAGAACATCTATAACGCCTGGGACATTAGGGACATATGAGACATATGGGACATCTGGGACGTCTAGGACGTTAAGGGCATATGGGACATCTAGGACGCCTGGGACATTAGGTGCATACGGGACATATGGGACATCTGGGACGCCTGGGACATTAGGGACATATGATACATATGGGACATTTAGGTCGTCTGGGACGTTAAGGACATATGAGACATCTAGGACTTCTGGGACGTCTGGGACGTTAAGGACAAATAAGAGATTTAGGACGCCTGGGACATAAGGGACATATGGGACATATGGGACATCTGGGACGCCTAGGACATTAGGCACATATGGGACATATGGGACATCTGGAACTTCTGGGACGTTAGGGACATATGGGACATCTGGGACGTTTGGGACGTTAAGGCAATATGGGACATCTAGGACGTCTGGGACGTTAGGGACATATGGAACATCTAGCACGCCTGGGACATTACAGACATATGGGACGTTTGGGACGTTAAGGCAATATGGGATGTCTGGGACGCCTGGGACATTAGGGACATATGGGACACATGAGACATCTGAGACGTCTGGGACGTTTGGGACGTTAGGGACATTTAGGACATCTAGGACGTATGGGACGTTAGGGACATATGGGACATCTAGGACGTCTAGGACGTCTGGGACGTTAGGGACATACGGGACAGCTGGGACGTCTGGGACGTTAAGGACATATGGGACATTTAGGACGTCTGGGACGTTAGGGACATATGGAACATCTAGGACGCCTGGGACATTAGGGACATATAAGACATATGGGACATCTGAGACGTCTGGGACGTTAGGGACATATGGAACATTTGAAACGTCTGGGACGTTACGAACATATGGGACATCTGGGACGTTTGGGACGTTAGGGACATATAGGACATCTAGGACGTCTGGGACGTTAGGGACATATGGGTCATTAGAAACATGGGATTAAAGGGACATCTGGGACGTCTAGGACGTTAAGGACATACGGGACATCTAGGACGTCTGGGACGTCTGGGACGTTAAGGACATATGGGATATTTAGGACGCCTGGAACATTAGGGACATATGGACGTATGGGACATCTGGGACGCCTGGGACATTAGGGACATATGGGATATATGGGACATCTGGGACGTCTGAGACGTTAGGCACATATGGGACATCTGGGACGTCTGGGACGTTAGGGACATATGGGACATCTAACACATCTGGTACGGCTGGGACGTTAGGGACATACGGGACGTTTAGGACGCCTGGGACATTAGGGACATATGGGATATATGGGACATCTGGGACGTCTAGGACGTTAAGGACATCTAGGACGTCTGGGACGTCTGGGACGTTAAGGACATGTGGGACATTTAGGACGCCTGGGACATTAAGGACATATGGGATTAAAGGGACATCTGGGACGTCTGGGACGTTAAGGACATATGGGATATTTAAGACGCCTGGAAAATTAGGGACATATGGGACGTATGGGACATCTGGGACGCCTGGGACATTAAGGACATATGGGATATATGGGACATCTGGGACGTCTGAGACGTTAGGCACATATGGGACATCTGGGACGTCTGGGACGTTAAGGACATATGGGACATCTAGGACGTCTGGGACTTTAGAGACATATGGAACATCTGGGACGTCTGTTACGTTAGGGATATATGGAACATCTAGGACGCCTGGGACATTAGGGACATATGAGACATATGGGACATCTGGGACGTCTAGGACGTTAAGGGCATATGAGACATCTAGGACGCCTGGGACATTAGGAGCATACGGGACATATGGGACATCTGGGACGCCTGGGACATTAGGGACATATGATACATATGGGACATTTAGGTCGTCTGAAACGTTAGGGACATATGGAACATCTAGGACGTCTGGGACGTCTGGGATATTAGGGACATACGGGACAGCTGGGACGTCTGGGACGTTAGGGACATACGGGACATTTAGTACGTCTGGGACGTTAGGGACATATGGAACATCTAGGACGCCTGAAACATTAGGGACATATGGGACATATGGGACATCTGGGACGTCTGGGACGTTAGGGACATATGGGACATCTGGGACGTCTTGGACGTTAAGGACATATGGGACATTTACGACGCCTGGGACATTAGGGACATATGGGACATATGTGACATCTGGGACGCCTGAGACATTAGGGATATATTGGACATATGGGACATGTGGGACGTCTGGGGCGTTAGGGGCATATTAAACATCCGGGACGTCTGGGACGTTAAGGATATATGGGATATCTTGGACGTCTGGGACGTCTGGGACGTTAAGGACATATGGGACATTTAGGACGCCTGGGACATTAGGGACGAATGGGACATATGGTACATCTGGGACGTCTGGGACGTTAAGGACATATGAGACATCTAGGACTTCTGGGACGTCTGGGACGTTAAGGACAAATAAGAGATTTAGGACGCCTGGGACATAACTGACATATGGGATATATGGGACATCTGGGACGCCTAGGACAGTAGGCACATATGGGACATATGGGACATCTGAAACGTCTGGGACGTTAGGGACATATGGGACATCTGGGACGTTTGGGACGTTAAGGCAATACGGGACATCTAGGACGTCTGGGACATTATGGACATATGGGACATCTAGGACGTTTGGGACGTTAAAGCAATATGGGATGTCTGGGACGCCTGGGACATTAGGGACATATGGGACACATGAGACATCTGAGACGTCTGGGACGTTTGGGACGTTAGGGACATTTAATACATCTAGGACGTCTGGGACGTTAGGGACATATGGGACATCTAGGACGTCTAGGACGTTAGGGACATATGGAACATCTAGGACGCCTGGGACATTAGGGACATATAAGACATATGGGACATCTGAGACGTCTGGGACGTTAGGGACATATGGAACATCTGGGACGTCTGGGACGTTAGGGACATATGGGACATCTAGGACGTCTGGCACGTCTGGGACGTTAAGGACATATGGGACGTTTAGGACGCCTGGGACATTAGAGACCTATAGGACATATGAGACATCTGGGACGTCTGGAACATTAGGGTTATATGGGACGTATGGAACATCTGGGACGTCTGGGATGTTAGGAACATATGGAACATCTGGGACGTCTGGGACGTTAAGGACAAATAAGACATCTAGGACGTCTGGGACGTTAGGGACATATGGAACATCTAGGACGCCTGGGACATTAGGGACATATAAGACATATGGGACATCTGAGACGTCTGGGACGTTAGGGACATATGGAACATCTGGGACGTCTGGGACGTTAGGGACATATGGGACATCTAAGACGTCTGGCACGTCTGGGACGTTAAGGACATATGGGACGTTTAGGACGCCTGGGACATTAGAGACCTATGGGACATATGGGACATCTGGGACGTCTGGGACATTAGGGTTATATGGGACATATGGAACATCTGGGACGTCTGGGACGTTAGGGACATATGGGACATCTAGGACGTCTGGGACGTCTGGGACGTTAAGGACATATGGGATATTTAGGACGCCTGGAACATTAGGGACATATGGGACGTATGGGACATCTGGGACGCCTGGGACATTAGGGACATATGGGATATATGGGACATCTGGGACGTCTGAGACGTTAGGCACATATGGGACATCTGGGACGTCTGGGACGTTAAGGACATATGGGACATTTAGGACGTCTGGGACGTTAGGGACATATGGAACATCTAGGACGCCTGGGACATTAGGGACATATAAGACATATGGGACATCTGAGACGTGTGGGACGTTAGGGACATATGGAACATCTGGGACGTCTGGGACGTTAGGGACATATGGGACATCTAGGACGTCTGGCACGTCTGGGACGTTAAGGATATATGGGACGTTTAGGACGCCTGGGACATTAGAGACCTATGGGACATATGGGACATCTGGGACGTCTGGGACATTAGGGTTATATGGGACATATGGAACATCTGGGACGTCTGGGATGTTAGGAACATATGGAACATCTGGGACGTCTGGGACGTTAAGGACAAATAAGACATCTAGGACGTCTGGGACGTTAAGGACATATGGGACATCTAGGACGTCTGGGACGTCTGGGACGTTAAAGACATATGGGATATTTGGGACGCCTGAAAAATTAGGGACATATGGGACATTTAGGACATCTAGGACGTCTGGGACGTTAGGGACATATGGGACATCTAGGACGTCTAGGACGTCTGGGACGTTAGGGACATACGGGACAGCTGGGACGTCTGGGACGTTAAGGACATATGGGACATTTAGGACGTCTGGGACGTTAGGGACATATGGAACATCTAGGACGCCTGGGACATTAGGGACATATAAGACATATGGGACATCTGAGACGTCTGGGACGTTAGGGACATATGGAACATCTGGGACGTCTGGGACGTTAGGGACATATGGGACATCTAGGACGTCTGGCACGTCTGGGACGTTAAGGACATATGGGACATTTAGGACGTCTGGCACGTCTGGGACGTTAAGGACATATGGGACATTTAGGACGCCTGGGATATAAGGGACATATGGGACTTATGAGACAGCTGGGACGCCTGGGACATTAGAGACATATGGGACATATAGGACATCTAGGACGTCTGGGACGTTAAGGACAAATAAGACATCTAGGACGTCTGGGACGTTAAGGACATATGGGACATCTAGGACGTCTGGGACGTCTGGGACGTTAAAGACATATGGGACATTTAGGACGCCTGGGATATAAGGGACATATGGGACTTATGAGACAGCTGGGACGCCTGGGACATTAGAGACATATGGGACATATAGGACATCTAGGACGTCTGGCTTGTTAGGGACATATGGGACATCTAACACATCTGGTACGGCTGGGACGTTAGGGACATACGGGACAGCTGGAACGTCTGGGACGTTAATGACATATGGGACATTTAGGACGCCTGGGATATAAGGGACATATGGGACTTATGAGACAGCTGGGACGCCTGGGACATTAGAGACATATGGGACATATAGGACATCTAGGACGTCTGGCTTGTTAGGGACATATGGGACATCTAACACATCTGGTACGGCTGGGACGTTAGGGACATACGGGACATTTAGGACGCCTGGGACATTAGGGACATATGGGATATATGGGACATCTGGGACGTCTAGGACGGTAAAGACATCTAGGACGTCTGGGACGTCTGGGACGTTAAGGACATATGGGACATTTAGGACGCCTGGGACATTAGAAACATATGGGATTAAAGGGACATCTGGGACGTCTAGGACGTTAAGGACATATGGGACATCTAGGACGTCTGGGACGTCTGGGACGTTAAGGACATATGGGATATTTAGGACGCCTGGAACATTAGGGACATATGGGACGTATGGGACATCTGGGACGCCTGGGACATTAGGGACATATGGGATATATGGGACATCTGGGACGTCTGAGACGTTAGGCACATATGGGACATCTGGGACGTCTGGGACGTTAAGGACATATGGGACATCTAGGACGTCTGGGACTTTAGAGACATATGGAACATCTGGGACGTCTGTTACGTTAGGGCCATATAGAACATCTATAACGCCTGGGACATTAGGGACATATGAGACATATGGGACATCTGGGACGTCTAGGACGTTAAGGGCATATGGGACATCTAGGACGCCTGGGACATTAGGTGCATACGGGACATATGGGACATCTGGGACGCCTGGGACATTAGGGACATATGATACATATGGGACATTTAGGTCGTCTGGGACGTTAAGGACATATGAGACATCTAGGACTTCTGGGACGTCTGGGACGTTAAGGACAAATAAGAGATTTAGGACGCCTGGGACATAAGGGACATATGGGACATATGGGACATCTGGGACGCCTAGGACATTAGGCACATATGGGACATATGGGACATCTGGAACTTCTGGGACGTTAGGGACATATGGGACAACTGGGACGTATGGGACGTTAGGGACATTAGGGGCATCTGGGACGTCTAGGACGTTAGGGACATATAGGACATCTAGGACGTCTGGGAGGTTAGGGACGTATGAGACAAGTAAGACATCTGGGACGTTTCGGACGTTTAAGACGTTAGGGACATACGGGACAGCTGGGACGTCTTGGACGGTAGGAACATATGGGACATTTATTACGTCTGGGACATCTAAGACGAATGGGACGTCTGGGACGTTAGGGACATATAGGACATCTAGGACGCCTGGGACGTTAGGGACATATGGGACATCTAGGACGTTTGGGACGTTAAGGCAATATGGGATGTCTGGGACGCCTGGGACATTAGGGACATATGGGACACATGAGACATCTGAGACGTCTGGGACGTTTGGGACGTTAGGGACATTTAGGACATCTAGGACTTCTGGGACGTTAGGGACATATGGGACATCTAGGACGTCTTGGACGTCTGGGACGTTAGGGACATACGGGACAGCTGGGACGTCTGGGACGTTAAGGACATATGGGACATTTAGGACGTCTGGGACGTTAGGGACATATGGAACATCTAGGACGCCTAAGACATTAGGGACATATAAGACATATGGGACATCTGAGACGTCTGGGACGTTAGGGACATATGGAACATCTGGGACGTCTGGGACGTTAGGGACATATGGGACATCTAGGACGTCTGGGACGTCTGGGACGTTAAGGACATATGGGATATTTAGGACGCCTGGAACATTAGGGACATATGGGACGTATGGGACATCTGGGACGCCTGGGACATTAGGGACATATGGGATATATGGGACATCTGGGACGTCTGAGACGTTAGGCACATATGGGACATCTGGGACGTCTGGGACGTTAAGGACATATGGGACATCTAGGACGTCTGGGACTTTAGAGACATATGGAACATCTGGGACGTCTGTTACGTTAGGGACATATAGAACATCTATAACGCCTGGGACATTAGGGACATATGGGATTAAAGGGACATCTGGGACGTCTAGGACGTTAAGGACATATGGGACATCTAGGACGTCTGGGACGTCTGGGACGTTAAGGACATATGGGATATTTAGGACGCCTGGGACATTAGGGACATATAAGACATATGGGACATCTGAGACGTCTGGGACGTTAGGGACATATGGAACATCTGGGACGTCTGGGACGTTAGGGACATATGGGACATCTAGGACGTCTGGGACGTCTGGGACGTTAAGGACATATGGGATATTTAGGACGCCTGGAACAGTAGGGACATATGGGACGTATGGGACATCTGGGACGCCTGGGACATTAGGGACATATGGGATATATGGGACATCTGGGACGTCTGAGACGTTAGGCACATATGGGACATCTGGGACGTCTGGGACGTTAAGGACATATGGGACATTTAGGACGTCTGGGACGTTAGGGACATATGGAACATCTAGGACGCCTGGGACATTAGGGACATATAAGACATATGGGACACCTGAGACGTCTGGGACGTTAGGGACATATGGAACATCTGGGACGTCTGGGACGTTAGGGACATATGGGACATCTAGGACGTCTGGCACGTCTGGGACGTTAAGGACATATGGGACGTTTAGGACGCCTGGGACATTAGAGACCTATGGGACATATGGGACATCTGGGACGTCTGGGACATTAGGGTTATATGGGACATATGGAACATCTGGGACGTCTGGGATGTTAGGAACATATGGAACATCTGGGACGTCTGGGACGTTAAGGACAAATAAGACATCTAGGACGTCTGGGACGTTAAGGACATATGGGACATCTAGGACGTCTGGGACGTCTGGGACGTTAAAGACATATGGGATATTTGGGACGCCTGAAAAATTAGGGACATATGGGACATTTAGGACATCTAGGACGTCTGGGACGTTAGGGACATATGGGACATCTAGGACGTCTAGGACGTCTGGGACGTTAGGGACATACGGGACAGCTGGGACGTCTGGGACGTTAAGGACATATGGGACATTTAGGACGTCTGGGACGTTAGGTACATATGGAACATCTAGGACGCCTGGGACATTAGGGACATATAAGACATATGGGACATCTGAGACGTCTGGGACGTTAGGGACATATGGAACATCTGGGACGTCTGGGACGTTAGGGACATATGGGACATCTAGGACGTCTGGCACGTCTGGGACGTTAAGGACATATGGGACATTTAGGACGTCTGGCACGTCTGGGACGTTAAGGACATATGGGACATTTAGGACGCCTGGGACATTAGAGACCTATGGGACATATGGAACATCTGGGACGTCTGGGATGTTAGGAACATATGGAACATCTGGGACGTCTGGGACGTTAAGGACAAATAAGACATCTAGGACGTCTGGGACGTTAAGGACACATGGGACATCTAGGACGTCTGGGACGTCTGGGACGTTAAAGACATATGGGACATTTAGGACGCCTGGGATATAAGGGACATATGGGACTTATGAGACAGCTGGGACGCCTGGGACATTAGAGACATATGGGACATATAGGACATCTAGGACGTCTGGCTTGTTAGGGACATATGGGACATCTAACACATCTGGTACGGCTGGGACGTTAGGGACATACGGGACAGCTGGAACGTCTGGGACGTTAATGACATATGGGACATTTAGGACGCCTGGGATATAAGGGACATATGGGACTTATGAGACAGCTGGGACGCCTGGGACATTAGAGACATATGGGACATATAGGACATCTAGGACGTCTGGCTTGTTAGGGACATATGGGACATCTAACACATCTGGTACGGCTGGGACGTTAGGGACATACGGGACATTTAGGACGCCTGGGACATTAGGGACATATGGGATATATGGGACATCTGGGACGTCTAGGACGGTAAAGACATCTAGGACGTCTGGGACGTCTGGGACGTTAAGGACATATGGGACATTTAGGACGCCTGGGACATTAGAAACATATGGGATTAAAGGGACATCTGGGACGTCTAGGACGTTAAGGACATATGGGACATCTAGGACGTCTGGGACGTCTGGGACGTTAAGGACATATGGGATATTTAGGACGCCTGGAACATTAGGGACATATGGGACGTATGGGACATCTGGGACGCCTGGGACATTAGGGACATATGGGATATATGGGACATCTGGGACGTCTGAGACGTTAGGCACATATGGGACATCTGGGACGTCTGGGACGTTAAGGACATATGGGACATCTAGGACGTCTGGGACTTTAGAGACATATGGAACATCTGGGACGTCTGTTACGTTAGGGCCATATAGAACATCTATAACGCCTGGGACATTAGGGACATATGAGACATATGGGACATCTGGGACGTCTAGGACGTTAAGGGCATATGGGACATCTAGGACGCCTGGGACATTAGGTGCATACGGGACATATGGGACATCTGGGACGCCTGGGACATTAGGGACATATGATACATATGGGACATTTAGGTCGTCTGGGACGTTAAGGACATATGAGACATCTAGGACTTCTGGGACGTCTGGGACGTTAAGGACAAATAAGAGATTTAGGACGCCTGGGACATAAGGGACATATGGGACATATGGGACATCTGGGACGCCTAGGACATTAGGCACATATGGGACATATGGGACATCTGGAACTTCTGGGACGTTAGGGACATATGGGACAACTGGGACGTATGGGACGTTAGGGACATTAGGGGCATCTGGGACGTCTAGGACGTTAGGGACATATAGGACATCTAGGACGTCTGGGAGGTTAGGGACGTATGAGACAAGTAAGACATCTGGGACGTTTCGGACGTTTAAGACGTTAGGGACATACGGGACAGCTGGGACGTCTTGGACGGTAGGAACATATGGGACATTTATTACGTCTGGGACATCTAAGACGAATGGGACGTCTGGGACGTTAGGGACATATAGGACATCTAGGACGCCTGGGACGTTAGGGACATATGGGACATCTAGGACGTTTAGGACGCTAAGGACATATGGGACATCTAGGACGTCTGGGACGTCTGGGACGTCTGGGACGTTAGGGACATACGGGACAGCTGGGACGTCTGGGACGTTAGGGACATATGGGACATTTAGGACGTCTGGGACGTTAGGGACATATGGAACACTTAGGACGCCTGGGACATTAGGGACATATGGAACATATGGGACATATGGGACGTCTGGGACGTTAAGGACATATGGGACATTTAGGACGTCTGGGACGTTAGGGACATATGGAACATCTAGGACGCCTAAGACGTTAGGGACATATAAGACATATGGGACATCTGAGACGTCTGGGACGTTAGGGACATATGGAACATCTGGGACGTCTGGGACGTTAAGGACATATGGGACATCTAGGACGTCTGGGACGTCTGGGACGTTAAGGACATATGGGATATTTAGGACGCCTGGAACATTAGGGACATATGGGACGTATGGGACATCTGGGACGCCTGGGACATTAGGGACATATGGGATATATGGGACATCTGGGACGTCTGAGACGTTAGGCACATATGGGACATCTGGGACGTCTGGGACGTTAAGGACATATGGGACATCTAGGACGTCTGGGACTTTAGAGACATATGGAACATCTGGGACGTCTGTTACGTTAGGGACATATAGAACATCTATAACGCCTGGGACATTAGGGACATATGGGATTAAAGGGACATCTGGGACGTCTAGGACGTTAAGGACATATGGGACATCTAGGACGTCTGGGACGTCTGGGACGTTAAGGACATATGGGATATTTAGGACGCCTGGGACATTAGGGACATATAAGACATATGGGACATCTGAGACGTCTGGGACGTTAGGGACATATGGAACATCTGGGACGTCTGGGACGTTAGGGACATATGGGACATCTAGGACGTCTGGGACGTCTGGGACGTTAAGGACATATGGGATATTTAGGACGCCTGGAACATTAGGGACATATGGGACGTATGGGACATCTGGGACGCCTGGGACATTAGGGACATATGGGATATATGGGACATCTGGGACGTCTGAGACGTTAGGCACATATGGGACATCTGGGACGTCTGGGACGTTAAGGACATATGGGACATCTAGGACGTCTGAGACGTTAGGCACATATGGGACATCTGGGACGTCTAGGACGTTAAGGGCATATGGGACATCTAGGACGCCTGGGACATTAGGTGCATACGGGACATATGGGACATCTGGGACGCCTGGGACATTAGGGACATATGATACATATGGGACATTTAGGTCGTTTGGGACGTTAAGGACATATGAGACATCTAGGACTTCTGGGACGTCTGGACGTTAAGGACAAGTAAGAGATTTAGGATGCCTGGGACATAAGGGACATATGGGACATATGGGACATCTGGGACGCCTAGGACATTAGGCACATATGGGACATATGGGACATCTGGAACTTCTGGGACGTTAGGGACATATGGGACATCTGGGACGTTTGGGACGTTAAGGCAATATGGGACATCTAGGACGTCTGGGACGTTAGGGACATATGGAACATCTAGCACGCCTGGGACATTAGGGACATATGGGACATCTGGGACGTTTGGGACGTTAAGGCAATATGGGACATCTAGGACGCCTGGGACATTAGGGATATATGGGACACATGAGACATCTGAGACGTCTGGGACGTTTGTGACGTTAGGGACATTTAGGACATCTAGGACGTCTGGGACGTTAGGGACATATGGGACATCTGGAACTTCTGGGACGTTAGGGACATATGGGACATCTGGGACGTTTGGGACGTTAAGGCAATATGGGACATCTAGGACGCCTGGGACATTAGGGACATATGGGACACATGAGACATCTGAGACGTCTGGGACGTTTGTGACGTTAGGAACATTTAGGACATCTAGGACGTCTGGGACGTTAAGGACATATGGGACATCTAGGACGTCTAGGACGTCTGGGACGTTAGGGACATACGGGACAGCTGGGACGTCTGGGACGTTAAGGACATATGGGACATTTAGGACGTCTGGGACGTTAGGGACATATGGAACATCTAGGACGCCTAAGACATTAGGGACATATAAGACATATGGGACATCTAGGACGCCTGGGACATTAGGTGCATACGGGACATATGGGACATCTGGGACGCCTGGGACATTAGGGACATATGATACATATGGGACATTTAGGTCGTCTGGGACGTTAAGGACATATGAGACATCTAGGACTTCTGGGACGTCTGGGACGTTAAGGACAAATAAGAGATTTAGGACGCCTGGGACATAAGGGACATATGGGACATATGGGACATCTGGGACGCCTAGGACATTAGGCACATATGGGACATATGGGACATCTGGAACTTCTGGGACGTTAGGGACATATGGGACAACTGGGACGTATGGGACGTTAGGGACATTAGGGGCATCTGGGACGTCTAGGACGTTAGGGACATATAGGACATCTAGGACGTCTGGGAGGTTAGGGACGTATGAGACAAGTAAGACATCTGGGACGTTTCGGACGTTTAAGACGTTAGGGACATACGGGACAGCTGGGACGTCTTGGACGGTAGGAACATATGGGACATTTATTACGTCTGGGACATCTAAGACGAATGGGACGTCTGGGACGTTAGGGACATATAGGACATCTAGGACGCCTGGGACGTTAGGGACATATGGGACATCTAGGACGTTTGGGACGTTAAGGCAATATGGGATGTCTGGGACGCCTGGGACATTAGGGACATATGGGACACATGAGACATCTGAGACGTCTGGGACGTTTGGGACGTTAGGGACATTTAGGACATCTAGGACTTCTGGGACGTTAGGGACATATGGGACATCTAGGACGTCTTGGACGTCTGGGACGTTAGGGACATACGGGACAGCTGGGACGTCTGGGACGTTAAGGACATATGGGACATTTAGGACGTCTGGGACGTTAGGGACATATGGAACATCTAGGACGCCTAAGACATTAGGGACATATAAGACATATGGGACATCTGAGACGTCTGGGACGTTAGGGACATATGGAACATCTGGGACGTCTGGGACGTTAGGGACATATGGGACATCTAGGACGTCTGGGACGTCTGGGACGTTAAGGACATATGGGATATTTAGGACGCCTGGAACATTAGGGACATATGGGACGTATGGGACATCTGGGACGCCTGGGACATTAGGGACATATGGGATATATGGGACATCTGGGACGTCTAAGACGTTAGGCACATATGGGACATCTGGGACGTCTGGGACGTTAAGGACATATGGGACATCTAGGACGTCTGGGACTTTAGAGACATATGGAACATCTGGGACGTCTGTTACGTTAGGGACATATAGAACATCTATAACGCCTGGGACATTAGGGACATATGGGATTAAAGGGACATCTGGGACGTCTAGGACGTTAAGGACATATGGGACATCTAGGACGTCTGGGACGTCTGGGACGTTAAGGACATATGGGATATTTAGGACGCCTGGGACATTAGGGACATATAAGACATATGGGACATCTGAGACGTCTGGGACGTTAGGGACATATGGAACATCTGGGACGTCTGGGACGTTAGGGACATATGGGACATCTAGGACGTCTGGGACGTCTGGGACGTTAAGGACATATGGGATATTTAGGACGCCTGGAACATTAGGGACATATGGGACGTATGGGACATCTGGGACGCCTGGGACATTAGGGACATATAGGATATATGGGACATCTGGGACGTCTGAGACGTTAGGCACATATGGGACATCTGGGACGTCTGGGACGTTAAGGACATATGGGACATTTAGGACGTCTGGGACGTTAGGGACATATGGAACATCTAGGACGCCTGGGACATTAGGGACATATAAGACATATGGGACATCTGAGACGTCTGGGACGTTAGGGACATATGGAACATCTGGGACGTCTGGGACGTTAGGGACATATGGGACATCTAGGACGTCTGGCACGTCTGGGACGTTAAGGACATATGGGACGTTTAGGACGCCTGGGACATTAGAGACCTATGGGACATATGGGACATCTGGGACGTCTGGGACATTAGGGTTATATGGGACATATGGAACATCTGGGACGTCTGGGATGTTAGGAACATATGGAACATCTGGGACGTCTGGGACGTTAAGGACAAATAAGACATCTAGGACGTCTGGGACGTTAAGGACATATGGGACATCTAGGACGTCTGGGACGTCTGGGACGTTAAAGACATATGGGATATTTGGGACGCCTGAAAAATTAGGGACATATGGGACATTTAGGACATCTAGGACGTCTGGGACGTTAGGGACATATGGGACATCTAGGACGTCTAGGACGTCTGGGACGTTAGGGACATACGGGACAGCTGGGACGTCTGGGACGTTAAGGACATATGGGACATTTAGGACGTCTGGGACGTTAGGTACATATGGAACATCTAGGACGCCTGGGACATTAGGGACATATAAGACATATGGGACATCTGAGACGTCTGGGACGTTAGGGACATATGGAACA
The DNA here is from genome assembly GCA_940337035.1 of Agriotes lineatus. Classification (NCBI taxonomy): domain Eukaryota; kingdom Metazoa; phylum Arthropoda; class Insecta; order Coleoptera; family Elateridae; genus Agriotes; species Agriotes lineatus. Next base: position 95,767 of record CALNHX010003365.1, on the reverse strand, counting down.
TCTGGGACGTCTGGGACGTTAGGGACATATGGGACATCTAGGACGTCTGGCACGTCTGGGACGTTAAGGACATATGGGACATTTAGGACGTCTGGCACGTCTGGGACGTTAAGGACATATGGGACATTTAGGACGCCTGGGACATTAGAGACCTATGGGACATATGGAACATCTGGGACGTCTGGGATGTTAGGAACATATGGAACATCTGGGACGTCTGGGACGTTAAGGACAAATAAGACATCTAGGACGTCTGGGACGTTAAGGACATATGGGACATCTAGGACGTCTGGGACGTCTGGGACGTTAAAGACATATGGGACATTTAGGACGCCTGGGATATAAGGGACATATGGGACTTATGAGACAGCTGGGACGCCTGGGACATTAGAGACATATGGGACATATAGGACATCTAGGACGTCTGGCTTGTTAGGGACATATGGGACATCTAACACATCTGGTACGGCTGGGACGTTAGGGACATACGGGACAGCTGGAACGTCTGGGACGTTAATGACATATGGGACATTTAGGACGCCTGGGATATAAGGGACATATGGGACTTATGAGACAGCTGGGACGCCTGGGACATTAGAGACATATGGGACATATAGGACATCTAGGACGTCTGGCTTGTTAGGGACATATGGGACATCTAACACATCTGGTACGGCTGGGACGTTAGGGACATACGGGACATTTAGGACGCCTGGGACATTAGGGACATATGGGATATATGGGACATCTGGGACGTCTAGGACGGTAAAGACTTCTAGGACGTCTGGGACGTCTGGGACGTTAAGGACATATGGGACATTTAGGACGCCTGGGACATTAGAAACATATGGGATTAAAGGGACATCTGGGACGTCTAGGACGTTAAGGACATATGGGACATCTAGGACGTCTGGGACGTCTGGGACGTTAAGGACATATGGGATATTTAGGACGCCTGGAACATTAGGGACATATGGGACGTATGGGACATCTGGGACGCCTGGGACATTAGGGACATATGGGATATATGGGACATCTGGGACGTCTGAGACGTTAGGCACATATGGGACATCTGGGACGTCTGGGACGTTAAGGACATATGGGACATCTAGGACGTCTGGGACTTTAGAGACATATGGAACATCTGGGACGTCTGTTACGTTAGGGCCATATAGAACATCTATAACGCCTGGGACATTAGGGACATATGAGACATATGGGACATCTGGGACGTCTAGGACGTTAAGGGCATATGGGACATCTAGGACGCCTGGGACATTAGGTGCATACGGGACATATGGGACATCTGGGACGCCTGGGACATTAGGGACATATGATACATATGGGACATTTAGGTCGTCTGGGACGTTAAGGACATATGAGACATCTAGGACTTCTGGGACGTCTGGGACGTTAAGGACAAATAAGAGATTTAGGACGCCTGGGACATAAGGGACATATGGGACATATGGGACATCTGGGACGCCTAGGACATTAGGCACATATGGGACATATGGGACATCTGGAACTTCTGGGACGTTAGGGACATATGGGACAACTGGGACGTATGGGACGTTAGGGACATTAGGGGCATCTGGGACGTCTAGGACGTTAGGGACATATAGGACATCTAGGACGTCTGGGAGGTTAGGGACGTATGAGACAAGTAAGACATCTGGGACGTTTCGGACGTTTAAGACGTTAGGGACATACGGGACAGCTGGGACGTCTTGGACGGTAGGAACATATGGGACATTTATTACGTCTGGGACATCTAAGACGAATGGGACGTCTGGGACGTTAGGGACATATAGGACATCTAGGACGCCTGGGACGTTAGGGACATATGGGACATCTAGGACGTTTGGGACGTTAAGGCAATATGGGATGTCTGGGACGCCTGGGACATTAGGGACATATGGGACACATGAGACATCTGAGACGTCTGGGACGTTTGGGACGTTAGGGACATTTAGGACATCTAGGACTTCTGAGACGTTAGGGACATATGGGACATCTAGGACGTCTTGGACGTCTGGGACGTTAGGGACATACGGGACAGCTGGGACGTCTGGGACGTTAAGGACATATGGGACATTTAGGACGTCTGGGACGTTAGGGACATATGGAACATCTAGGACGCCTAAGACGTTAGGGACATATAAGACATATGGGACATCTGAGACGTCTGGGACGTTAGGGACATATGGAACATCTGGGACGTCTGGGACGTTAAGGACATATGGGACATCTAGGACGTCTGGGACGTCTGGGACGTTAAGGACATATGGGATATTTAGGACGCCTGGAACATTAGGGACATATGGGACGTATGGGACATCTGGGACGCCTGGGACATTAGGGACATATGGGATATATGGGACATCTGGGACGTCTGAGACGTTAGGCACATATGGGACATCTGGGACGTCTGGGACGTTAAGGACATATGGGACATCTAGGACGTCTGGGACTTTAGAGACATATGGAACATCTGGGACGTCTGTTACGTTAGGGACATATAGAACATCTATAACGCCTGGGACATTAGGGACATATGGGATTAAAGGGACATCTGGGACGTCTAGGACGTTAAGGACATATGGGACATCTAGGACGTCTGGGACGTCTGGGACGTTAAGGACATATGGGATATTTAGGACGCCTGGGACATTAGGGACATATAAGACATATGGGACATCTGAGACGTCTGGGACGTTAGGGACATATGGAACATCTGGGACGTCTGGGACGTTAGGGACATATGGGACATCTAGGACGTCTGGGACGTCTGGGACGTTAAGGACATATGGGATATTTAGGACGCCTGGAACATTAGGGACATATGGGACGTATGGGACATCTGGGACGCCTGGGACATTAGGGACATATGGGATATATGGGACATCTGGGACGTCTGAGACGTTAGGCACATATGGGACATCTGGGACGTCTGGGACGTTAAGGACATATGGGACATCTAGGACGTCTGAGACGTTAGGCACATATGGGACATCTGGGACGTCTAGGACGTTAAGGGCATATGGGACATCTAGGACGCCTGGGACATTAGGTGCATACGGGACATATGGGACATCTGGGACGCCTGGGACATTAGGGACATATGGGATATATGGGACATCTGGGACGTCTGAGACGTTAGGCACATATGGGACATCTGGGACGTCTGGGACGTTAAGGACATATGGGACATCTAGGACGTCTGGGACTTTAGAGACATATGGAACATCTGGGACGTCTGTTACGTTAGGGACATATAGAACATCTATAACGCCTGGGACATTAGGGACATATGGGATTAAAGGGACATCTGGGACGTCTAGGACGTTAAGGACATATGGGACATCTAGGACGTCTGGGACGTCTGGGACGTTAAGGACATATGGGATATTTAGGACGCCTGGGACATTAGGGACATATAAGACATATGGGACATCTGAGACGTCTGGGACGTTAGGGACATATGGAACATCTGGGACGTCTGGGACGTTAGGGACATATGGGACATCTAGGACGTCTGGGACGTCTGGGACGTTAAGGACATATGGGATATTTAGGACGCCTGGAACATTAGGGACATATGGGACGTATGGGACATCTGGGACGCCTGGGACATTAGGGACATATGGGATATATGGGACATCTGGGACGTCTGAGACGTTAGGCACATATGGGACATCTGGGACGTCTGGGACGTTAAGGACATATGGGACATCTAGGACGTCTGAGACGTTAGACACATATGGGACATCTGGGACGTCTAGGACGTTAAGGGCATATGGGACATCTAGGACGCCTGGGACATTAGGTGCATACGGGACATATGGGACATCTGGGACGCCTGGGACATTTGGGACATATGATACATATGGGACATTTAGGTCGTTTGGGACGTTAAGGACATATGAGACATCTAGGACTTCTGGGACGTCTGGGACGTTAAGGACAAGTAAGAGATTTAGGATGCCTGGGACATAAGGGACATATGGGACATATGGGACATCTGGGACGCCTAGGACATTAGGCACATATGGGACATATGGGACATCTGGAACTTCTGGGACGTTAGGGACATATGGGACATCTGGGACGTTTGGGACGTTAAGGCAATATGGGACATCTAGGACGTCTGGGACGTTAGGGACATATGGAACATCTAGCACGCCTGGGACATTAGGGACATATGGGACATCTGGGACGTTTGGGACGTTAAGGCAATATGGGACATCTAGGACGCCTGGGACATTAGGGACATATGGGACACATGAGACATCTGAGACGTCTGGGACGTTTGTGACGTTAGGGACATTTAGGACATCTAGGACGTCTGGGACGTTAGGGACATATGGGACATCTGGAACTTCTGGGACGTTAGGGACATATGGGACATCTGGGACGTTTGGGACGTTAAGGCAATATGGGACATCTAGGACGCCTGGGACATTAGGGACATATGGGACACATGAGACATCTGAGACGTCTGGGACGTTTGTGACGTTAGGGACATTTAGGACATCTAGGACGTCTGGGACGTTAAGGACATATGGGACATCTAGGACGTCTAGGACGTCTGGGACGTTAGGGACATACGGGACAGCTGGGACGTCTGGGACGTTAAGGACATATGGGACATTTAGGACGTCTGGGACGTTAGGGACATATAAGACATATGGGACATCTGAGACGTCTGGGACGTTAGGGACATATGGAACATCTGAAACGTCTGGGACGTTGCGAACATATGGGACATCTGGGACGTTTGGGACGTTAGGGACATATAGGACATCTAGGACGTCTGGGACGTTAGGGACATATGGGTCATTTAGGATATCTGGGACGTTTGAAACGTCTGGGACGTTAGGGACATATGGGACATCTGGGACGTATGGGACGTTAAGGACATTAGGGGCATCTGGGACGTCTAGGACGTTAGGGACATATAGGACATCTAGGACGTCTGGGAGGTTAGGGACGTATGAGACAAGTAAGACATCTGGGACGTTTCGGACGTTTAAGACGTTAGGGACATACGGGACAGCTGGGACGTCTAGGACGGTAGGAACATATGGGACATTTATTACGTCTGGGACATCTAAGACGAATGGGACGTCTGGGACGTTAGGGACATATAGGACATCTAGGACGCCTGGGACGTTAGGGACATATGGGACGTCTGGGACGTCTGGGACGTTAGGAACATATGGGACATCTGAAACGTCTGGGACGTTAGGAACATGTGGGACATCTGGGATGTCTGGAATGTTAGGAACATATAGGACATCTAGGACGTCTGGGACGTTAGGGACATATGGGTCATCTAGGACATCTAAGACGTCTGCGACGTTTGGGAAGTCTGGGATATCTAACACGTCTGGGACGTCTGGGACGTTAGGGACATATGGGACATCTAGGACATCTGAGACGTCTGCTACGTTTGGGAAGTCTGGGATATCTGGGACGTCTGGGAAGTCTGGAACGTTAGGGACATATGGGACATCTAGGACGTGTGAGAGGTTAGGGACATATGGGCCAAATGGGACATCTGGGACGTATGAAACGTTAAGGACATATGGGACATCTGGGACGTCTGAGACGTCTGGAACGTTAGGGACATATGAGACAACTAGGACGTCTGAGACGTCTGGAAAGTTAATGACATATGGAGCATCTAGGACGTCTGGTACGTCTGGGACGTTAGGGACATATGGGACATCTAGAACGCCTGGGACGTTAGGGACATATGGGCATCTGGGACGTCTGGGACGTTAGTTACATATGGGAAATTTCTAACGTTAGGGACATATCGGACATCTAGGACGTCTGGGACATATGGGACATATGGGACATCTGGGACGTCTGGGACGTTAGGGACATACGGGACAGCTGGGACGTCTGGGACGTTAGGAACATATGGGACATCTAGGACGTCTGGGACGTCTGGGACGTTAAGGACATATGGGACATTTAGGACGCCTGGGACATTAGGGACATATGTAACATATGGAACATCTGGGACGCTGGGACATTAGGGACATATGGGACATATGTGACATCTGGGACGTCTGGGACGTCTGGGACGTTAGGGACATATAGGACCTCTAGGACGTCTGGGACGTTAGAGACATATGGGACATTTAGAACGTCTGGGACGTCTGGGACGTTAGGGACATACGGGACAGCTAAAACGTCTGGGACGTTAGGGACGTATGGGACATTTAGGACGCCCGGGACATTAGGGACATATAGGACATATGGGACATCTGGGACGTCTGGGACGTTAGGGTCATATGGGACATCTGGGACGTCTGGGACGTTAAAGACTTACGGGACATCTAATACGTCTGGGACGTCTGGGACGTTAAGGACATATGGAACATTTAGGACGCCTGGGACACTAGGGACATATGGGACATATGGGACATCTGGAACGTCTGGGACGTTAGGGACATATGGAACATCTAGGACGCCTAGGACATTAGGGACATATGGGACATATGGGACATGTGGGACGTCTAAGACGTTAAGGACATATGGGACATCTAGGACGTCTGGGACGTCTGGGACGTTAAGGACATATGGGACATTTAGGACGCCTGGAACATTAGGGACACTTGGGACATATGGGACATCTGCGACGTCTGGGACGTTAGGGACATATGGGACATCTAAGACGTCTGGGACGTTAAGGACATATGGGACATCTAGGACGTCTGAAACGTCTGGGACGTTAAAGACATATGGAACATCTAGGACGCCTAAGACATTAGGGACAAATGAGACATACGGGACATCTGGGACGTCTGGGACGTTAGGGACATATGGGACATCTGGGACGTCTGGGACGTTAGGGACATATGGGACATCTGGGACGTCTGGGACGTTAAGGACATATGGGACATCTAAGACGTCTGGGACGTCTGGGACATTAGGGACATATGGGACATATGGGACATCTGGGACGCTTTTGACATTAGGGACATATGGGACATCTGGTACGTCTGGGATGTCTGGGACGTTAAGGACATATAGGACATCTAGGACGCCTGAGACGTTAGAGACATATGGGTCATCTTGGACGTCTGGGTCGTCTGGGACGTTAAGGACATACGGGACAACTGGGACGTCTGGGACGTTAGGGACATATAGGACATCTAGGACGTCTGAGACGTTAGAGACATATGGGACATCTAGGACGTCTGGGACGTCTGGGACGTTAAGGACATATGGGACATCTAGGACGTCTGGGACGTCTGGGACGTTAAGGACATATAGGACATCTAGGACGCCTGAGACGTTAGAGACATATGGGTCATCTAGGACGTCTGGGTCGTCTGGGACGTTAAGGACATACGGGACAACTGGGACGTCTGGGACGTTAGGGACATATAGGACATCTGGGACGTCTGGGACGTCTGGGACGTTTGGGACATATAGGACATCTAGGACGTCTGAGACGTTAGAGACATATGGGACATCTAGGACATCTGGGACGTCTGGGACGTTAGGGACATACGGGACAGCTGGAACGTCTGGGACGATAGGGACATATGGGACATCTGGGACGTCTGGGACGTTAGGGACATATGGGACATATGGGACATCTGGGACGTCTGGGACGTTAGGGACATATGGGACATTTGGAACGTCTGGAACGTTAAGGACATATGGGACATCTAGGACGTCTTGGACGTTAAAAACATCTAGGACGTCTGGGACGTCTGGGACGTTAAGGACATATGGGACATTTAGGACGCCTGGGACATTAAGGACATATGGGACATTTAGGACGCCTGGGACATTAGGGACATATGGGATTAAAGGGACATCTGGGACGTCTGGGACGTTAAGGATATATGGGATATTTAGGACACCTGAAACATTAGGGACATATGGGACGTATGGGACATCTGGGACGCCTGGGACATTAGGGACATATGGGACATATGGGACATCTGGGAAGTCTGAGTCGTTAGGCACATATGGGACATCTGGGACGTCTGGGACGTTAAGGACATATGGGACATCTAGGACGTCTGGGACTTTAGAGACATATGGAACATCTGGGACGTCTGTTACGTTAGGGACATATGGAACATCTAGGACGCCTGGGACATTAGGGACATATGAGACATATGGGACATCTGGGTCGTCTAGGACGTTAAGGGCATATGGGACATCTAGGACGCCTGGGACATTAGGCCCATACGGGACATATGGGACATCTGGGACGCCTGGGACATTAGGGACATATGATACATATGGGACATTTAGGTCGTCTGGGACGTTAAGGACATATGAGACATCTAGGACTTCTGGGACGTCTGGGACGTTAAGGACAAATAAGAGATTTAGGACGCCTGGGACATAAGGGACATATGGGACATATGGGACATCTGGGACGCCTAGGACATTAGGCACATATGGGACATATGGGACATCTGGAACTTCTGGGACGTTAGGGACATATGGGACATCTGGGACGTATGGGACGTTAGGGACATTAGGGGCATCTGGGACGTCTAGGATGTTAGGGACATATAGGACATCTAGGACGTCTGGGAGGTTAGGGACGTATGAGACAAGTAAGACATCTGGGACGTTTCGGACGTTTAAGACATTAGGGACATACGGGACAGCTGGGACGTCTAGGAGGGTAGGAACATATGGGACATTTATTACGTCTGGGACATCTAAGACGAATGGGACGTCTGGGACGTTATGGACATATAGGACATCTAGGACGCCTGGGACGTTAGGGACATATGGGACATCTAGGACGTTTGGGACGTTAAGGCAATATGGGATGTCTGGGACGCCTGGGACATTAGGGACATATGGGACACATGAGACATCTGAGACGTCTGGGACGTTTGGGACGTTAGGGACATTTAGGACATCTAGGACGTCTGGGACGTTAGGGACATATGGGACGTCTAGGACGTCTAGGACGTCTGGGATGTTAGGGACATACGGGACAGCTGGGACGTCTGGGACGTTAAGGACATATGGGACATTTAGGACGTCTGGGACGTTAGGGACATATGGAACATCTAGGACGCCTGGGACATTAGGGACATATAAGACATATGGGACATCTGAGACGTCTGGGACGTTAGGGATATATGGAACAATTGGGACGTCTGGGACGTTAGGGACATATGGGACATCTAGGACGTCTGGGACGTCTGGGACGTTAAGGACATATGGGATATTTAGGACGCCTGGAACATTAGGGACATATGGGACGTATGGGACATCTGGGACGCCTGGGACATTAGGGACATATGGGATATATGGGACATCTGGGACGTCTGAGACGTTAGGCACATATGGGACATCTGGGACGTCTGGGACGTTAAGGACATATGGGACATCTAGGACGTCTGGGACTTTAGAGACATATGGAACATCTGGGACGTCTGTTACGTTAGGGACATATAGAACATCTATAACGCCTGGGACATTAGGGACATATGAGACATATGGGACATCTGGGACGTCTAGGACGTTAAGGGCATATGGGACATCTAGGACGCCTGGGACATTAGGTGCATATGGGACATCTGGGACGCTTGGGACATTAGGGACATATGATACATATGGGACATTTAGGTCGTCTGGGACGTTAAGGACATATGAGACATCTAGGACTTCTGGGACGTCTGGGACGTTAAGGACAAATAAGAGATTTAGGACGCCTGGGACATAAGGGACATATGGGACATATGGGACATCTGGGACGCCTAGGACATTAGGCACATATGGGACATATGGGACATCTGAAACTTCTGGGACGTTAGGGACATATGGGACATCTGGGACGTTTGGGACGTTAAGGCAATATGGAACATCTAGGACGTCTGGGACGTTAGGGACATATGGAACATCTAGCACGCCTGGGACATTAGGGACATATGGGACATCTGGGACGTTTGGGACGTTAAGGCAATATGGGATGTCTGGGACGCCTGGGACATTAGGGACGTATGGGACACATGAGACATCTAAGACGTCTGGGACGTTTGGGACGTTAGGGACATTTAGGACATCTAGGACGTCTGGGACGTTAAGGACATATGGGACATCTAGGACGTCTAGGACGTCTGGGACGTTAGGGACATACGGGACAGCTGGGACGTCTGGGACGTTAAGGACATATGGGACATTTAGGACGTCTGGGACGTTAGGGACATATAAGACATATGGGACATCTGAGACGTCTGGGACGTTAGGGACATATGGAACATCTGAAACGTCTGGGACGTTACGAACATATGGGACATCTGGGACGTTTGGGACGTTAGGGACATATAGGACATCTAGGACGTCTGGGACGTTAGGGACATATGGGTCATTTAGGATATCTGGGACTTTTGGAACGTCTGGGACGTTAGGGACATATGGGACATCTGGGACGTATGGGACGTTAGGGACATTAGGGGCATCTGGGACGTCTAGGACGTTAGGGACATATAGGACATCTAGGACGTCTGGGAGGTTAGGGACGTATGAGACAAGTAAGACATCTGGGACGTTTCGGACGTTTAAGACGTTAGGGACATACGGGACAGCTGGGACGTCTAGGACGGTAGGAACATATGGGACATTTATTACGTCTGGGACATCTAAGACGAATGGGACGTCTGGGACGTTAGGGACATATAGGACATCTAGGACGCCTGGGACGCTAGGGACATATGGGACGTCTGGGACGTCTGGGACGTTAGGAACATATGGGACATCTGAAACGTCTGGGACGTTAGGAACATATGGGACATCTGGGATGTCTGGAACGTTAGGGACATATAGGACGTCTAGGACGTCTGGGACGTTAGGGACATATGGGTCATCTAGGACATCTAAAACGTCTGCGACGTTTGGGAAGTCTGGGATATCTAACACGTCTGGGACGTCTGGGACGTTAGGGACATATAGGACATCTAGGACATCTGAGACGTCTGCTACGTTTGGGAAGTCTGGGATATCTGGGACGTCTGGGAAGTCTGGGACGTTAGGGACATATGGGACATCTAGGACGTGTGAGAGGTTAGGGACATATGGGCCAAATGGGACATCTGGGCCGTATGAAACGTTAAGGACATATGGGACATCTGGGACGTCTGAGACGTCTGGAACTTTAGGGACATATGAGACAACTAGGACATCTGAGACGTCTGGAAAGTTAAGGATATATGGAGCATCTAGGACGTCTGGTACGTCTGGGACGTTAGGGACATATGGGACATCTAGAACGCCTGGGACGTTAGGGACATATGGGCATCTGGGACGTCTGGGACGTTAGTTACATATGGGAAATTTCTAACGTTAGGGACATATAGGACATCTAGGACGTTTGGGACATATGGGACATATGGGACATCTGGGACGTCTGGGACGTTAGGGACATACGGGACAGCTGGGACGTCTGGGACGTTAGGAACATATGGGACATCTAGGACGTCTGGGACGTCTGGGACGTTAAGGACATATGGGACATTTAGGACGCCTGGGACATTAGGGACATATGGGACATATGGAAAATCTGGGACGCTGGGACATTAGGGACATATGGAACATATGGGACATCTGGGACGTCTGGGACGTCTGGGACGTTAGGGACATATGGGACATTTAGAACGTCTGGGACGTCTGGGACGTTAGGGACATACGGGACAGCTAAAACGTCTGGGACGTTAGGGACGTATGGGACATTTAGGACGCCCGGGACATTAGGGACATATAGGACATATGGGACATCTGGGACGTCTGGGACGTTAGGGTCATATGGGACATCTGGGACGTGTGGGACGTTAAAGACATATGGGACATCTAATACGTCTGGGACGTCTGGGACGTTAAGGACATATGGGACATTTAGGACGCCTGGGACACTACGGACATATGGGACATATGGGACATCTGGAACGTCTGGGACGTTAGGGACATATGGAACATCTAGGACGCCTAGGACATTAGGGACATATGGGACATATGGGACATCTGGGACGTCTGGGACGTTAGGGACATATGGGACATCTGGGACGTCTGGGACGTTAGGGACATATGGGACATCTGGGACGTTAAGGACATATGGGACATTTAGGACGCCTAGAACATTAGGGACATTTGGGACATATGGGACATCTGCGACGTCTGGGACGTTAGGGACATATGGGACATCTAAGACGTCTGGGACGTTAAGGACATATGGGACAACTAGGACGTCTGAAACGTCTGGGACGTTAAAGACATATGGAACATCTAGGACGCCTGGGACATTAGGGACAAATGAGACAAACGGGACATCTGGGACGTCTGGGACGTTAGGGACATATGGGACATCTGGGACGTCTGGGACGTTAGGGACATCTGGGACGTCTGGGACGTCTAGGACGTTAAGGACATATGGGACATCTAAGACGTCTGGGACGTCTGGGACATTAGGGACATATGGGACATATGGGACATCTGGGACGCTTTTGACATTAGGGACATATGGGACATCTGGGACGTCTGGGACGTCTGGGACGTTAAGGACATATAGGACATCTAGGACGCCTGAGACGTTAGAGACATATGGGTCATCTAGGACGTCTGGGTCGCCTTGGACGTTAAGGACATACGGGACAACTGGGACGTCTGGGACGTTAGGGACATATAGGACATCTAGGACGTCTGAGACGTTAGAGACATATGGGACATCTAGGACGTCTGGGACGTCTGGGACGTTAAGGACATATGGGACATCTAGGACGTCTGGGACGTCTGGGACGTTAAGGACATATAGGACATCTAGGACGCCTGAGACGTTAGAGACATATGGGTCATCTAGGACGTCTGGGTCGTCTGGGACGTTAAGGACATACGGGACAACTGGGACGTCTGGGACGTTAGGGACATATAGGACATCTGGGACGTCTGGGACGTCTGGGACGTTAGGGACATATAGGACATCTAGGACGTCTGAGACGTTAGAGACATATGGGACATCTAGGACATCTGGGACGTCTGGGACGTTAGGGACATACGGGACAACTGGAACGTCTGGGACGATAGGGACATATGGGACATCTGGGACGTCTGGGACGTCTGGGACGTTAGGGACATATGGGACATATGGGACATCTGGGACGTCTGGGACGTTAGGGACATATGGGACATTTGGAACGTCTGGGACGTTAAGGACATATGGGACATCTAGGACGTCTGGGACGTTAAAAACATCTAGGACGTCTGGGACGTTAGGGACATATGGGACATATGGGACGTCTGGGACGTTAAGGACATATGGGACATCTAGGACGTCTGGGACGTTAAAAACATCTAGGACGTCTGGGACGTTAGGGACATATGGGACATCTGGGACGTCTGGGACGTTAGGGACATATGGGACATTTGGAACGTCTGGGACGTTAAGGACATATGGGACATTTAGGACGCCTGGGACATTAAGGACATATGGGACATTTAGGACGCCTGGGACATTAGGGACATATGGGATTAAAGGGACATCTGGGACGTCTGGGACGTTAAGGACATATTGGATATTTAGGACGCCTGGAACATTAGGGACATATGGGACGTATGGGACATCTGGGACGCCTGGGACATTAGGGACATATGGGATATATGGGACATCTGGGACGTCTGAGACGTTAGGCACATATGGGACATCTGGGACGTCTGGGACGTTAAGGACATATGGGACACCTAGGACGTCTGGGACTTTAGAGACATATGGAACATCTGGGACGTCTGTTACGTTAGGGACATATGGAACATCTAGGACGCCTGGGACATTAGGGACATATGAGACATATGGGACATCTGGGACGTCTGGGACGTTAAGGACATATGGGACACCTAGGACGTCTGGGACTTTAGAGACATATGGAACATCTGGGACGTCTGTTACGTTAGGGACATATGGAACATCTAGGACGCCTGGAACATTAGGGACATATGGGACATCTGGGACGTCTGGGACGTTAGGGACATATGGGACCTTTGGAACGTCTGGGACGTTAAGGACATATGGGACATCTAGGACGTCTGGGACGTTAAAAACATCTAGGACGTCTGGGACGTTAGGGACATATGGGACATATGGGACGTCTGGGACGTTAAGGACATATGGGACATCTAGGACGTCTGGGACGTTAAAAACATCTAGGACGTCTGGGACGTTAGGGACATATGGGACATCTGGGACGTCTGGGACGTTAGGGACATATGGGACAATTGGAACGTCTGGGACGTTAAGGACATATGGGACATTTAGGACGCCTGGGACATTAAGGACAAATGGGACATTTAGGACGCCTGGGACATTAGGGACATATGGGATTAAAGGGACATCTGGGACGTCTGGGACGTTAAGGACATATTGGATATTTAGGACGCCTGGAACATTAGGGACATATGGGACGTATGGGACATCTGGGACGCCTGGGACATTAGGGACATATGGGATATATGGGACATCTGGGACGTCTGAGACGTTAGGCACATATGGGACATCTGGGACGTCTGGGACGTTAAGGACATATGGGACACCTAGGACGTCTGGGACTTTAGAGACATATGGAACATCTGGGACGTCTGTTACGTTAGGGACATATGGAACATCTAGGACGCCTGGGACATTAGGGACATATGAGACATATGGGACATCTGGGACGTCTAGGACGTTAAGGGCATATGTGACATCTAGGACGCCTGGGACATTAGGCCCATACGGGACATATGGGACATCTGGGACGCCTGGGACATTAGGGACATATGATACATATGGGACATTTAGGTCGTCTGAAACGTTAGGGTCATATGGAACATCTAGGACGTCTGGGACGTCTGGGACATTAGGGACATACGGGACAGCTGGGACGTCTGGGACGTTAAGGGCATATGGGACATCTAGGACGCCTGGGACATTAGGCCCATACGGGACATATGGGACATCTGGGACGCCTGGGACATTAGGCACATATGATACATATGGGACATTTAGCTCGTCTGAAACGTTAGGGACATATGGAACATCTAGGACGTCTGGGACGTCTGGGACATTAGGGACATACGGGACAGCTGGGACGTCTGGGACGTTAGGGACATACGGGACATTTAGTACGTCTGGGACGTTAGGGACATATGGAACATCTAGGACGCCTGGAACATTAGGGAAATATGGGACATATGGGACATCTGGGACGTCTGGGACGTCTGGGACGTTAGGGACATATGGGACATCTAGGACATCTGAGACGTCTGCTACGTTTGGGAAGTCTGGGATATCTGGGACGTCTGGGAAGTCTGGGACGTTAGGGACATATGGGACATCTAGGACGTGTGAGAGGTTAGGGACATATGGGCCAAATGGAACATCTGGGACGTATAAAACGTTAAGGACATATGGGACATCTGGGACGTCTGAGTCGTCTGGGACGTTAAGGACATACGGGACAACTGGGACGTCTGGGACGTTAGGGACATATAGGACATCTAGGACGTCTGAGACGTTAGAGACATATGGGACATCTAGGACGTCTGGGACGTCTGGGACGTTAAGGACATATGGGACATCTAGGACGTCTGGGACGTCTGGGACGTTAAGGACATATAGGACATCTAGGACGCCTGAGACGTTAGAGACATATGGGTCATCTAGGACGTCTGGGTCGTCTGGGACGTTAAGGACATACGGGACAACTGGGACGTCTGGGACGTTAGGGACATATAGGACATCTGGGACGTCTGGGACGTCTGGGACGTTTGGGACATATAGGACATCTAGGACGTCTGAGACGTTAGAGACATATGGGACATCTAGGACATCTGGGACGTCTGGGACATTAGGGACATACGGGACAGCTGGAACGTCTGGGACGATAGGGACATATGGGACATCTGGGACGTCTGGGACGTTAGGGACATATGGGACATATGGGACATCTGGGACGTCTGGGACGTTAGGGACATATGGGACATTTGGAACGTCTGGGACGTTAAGGACATATGGGACATCTAGGACGTCTTGGACGTTAAAAACATCTAGGACGTCTGGGACGTCTGGGACGTTAAGGACATATGGGACATTTAGGACGCCTGGGACATTAAGGACATATGGGACATTTAGGACGCCTGGGACATTAGGGACATATGGGATTAAAGGGACATCTGGGACGTCTGGGACGTTAAGGACATATGGGATATTTAGGACACCTGGAACATTAGGGACATATGGGACGTATGGGACATCTGGGACGCCTGGGACATTAGGGACATATGGGACATATGGGACATCTGGGACGTCTGAGACGTTAGGCACATATGGGACATCTGGGACGTCTGGGACGTTAAGGACATATGGGACATCTAGGACGTCTGGGACTTTAGAGACATATGGAACATCTGGGACGTCTGTTACGTTAGGGACATATGGAACATCTAGGACGCCTGGGACATTAGGGACATATGAGACATATGGGACATCTGGGACGTCTAGGACGTTAAGGGCATATGGGACATCTAGGACGCCTGGGACATTAGGCCCATACGGGACATATGGGACATCTGGGACGCCTGGGACATTAGGGACATATGATACATATGGGACATTTAGGTCGTCTGGGACGTTAAGGACATATGAGACATCTAGGACTTCTAGGACGTCTGGGACGTTAAGGACAAATAAGAGATTTAGGACGCCTGGGACATAAGGGACATATGGGACATATGGGACATCTGGGACGCCTAGGACATTAGGCACATATGGGACATATGGGACATCTGGAACTTCTGGGACGTTAGGGACATATGGGACATCTGGGACGTATGGGACGTTAGGGACATTAGGGGCATCTGGGACGTCTAGGATGTTAGGGACATATAGGACATCTAGGACGTCTGGGAGGTTAGGGACGTATGAGACAAGTAAGACATCTGGGACGTTTCGGACGTTTAAGACGTTAGGGACATACGGGACAGCTGGGACGTCTAGAACGGTAGGAACATATGGGACATTTATTACGTCTGGGACATCTAAGACGAATGGGACGTCTGGGACGTTATGGACATATAGGACATCTAGGACGCCTGGGACGTTAGGGACATATGGGACATCTAGGACGTTTGGGACGTTAAGGCAATATGGGATGTCTGGGACGCCTGGGACATTAGGGACATATGGGACACATGAGACATCTGAGACGTCTGGGACGTTTGGGACGTTAGGGACATTTAGGACATCTAGGACGTCTGGGACGTTAGGGACATATGGGACATCTAGGACGTCTAGGACGTCTGGGATGTTAGGGACATACGGGACAGCTGGGACGTCTGGGACGTTAAGGACATATGGGACATCTAGGACGCCTGGGACATTAGGTGCATACGGGACATATGGGACATCTGGGACGCTTGGGACATTAGGGACATATGATACATATGGGAAATTTAGGTCGTCTGGGACGTTAAGGACATATGAGACATCTAGGACTTCTGGGACGTCTGGGACGTTAAGGACAAATAAGAGATTTAGGACGCCTGGGACATAAGGGACATATGGGACATATGGGACATCTGGGACGCCTAGGACATTAAGCACATATGGGACATATGGGACATCTGAAACTTCTGGGACGTTAGGGACATATGGGACATCTGGGACGTTTGGGACGTTAAGGCAATATGGAACATCTAGGACGTCTGGGACGTTAGGGACATATGGAACATCTAGCACGCCTGGGACATTAGGGACATATGGGACATCTGGGACGTTTGGGACGTTAAGGCAATATGGGATGTCTGGGACGCCTGGGACATTAGGGACGTATGGGACACATGAGACATCTGAGACGTCTGGGACGTTTGGGACGTTAGGGACATTTAGGACATCTAGGACGTCTGGGACGTTAAGGACATATGGGACATCTAGGACGTCTAGGACGTCTGGGACGTTAGGGACATACGGGACAGCTGGGACGTCTGGGACGTTAAGGACATATGGGATGTCTGGGACGCCTGGGACATTAGGGACATATGGGACACATGAGACATCTGAGACGTCTGGGACGTTTGGGACGTTAGGGACATTTAGGACATCTAGGACGTCTGGGACGTTAGGGACATATGGGACATCTAGGACGTCTAGGACGTCTGGGATGTTAGGGACATACGGGACAGCTGGGACGTCTGGGACGTTAAGGACATATGGGACATTTAGGACGTCTGGGACGTTAGGGACATATGGAACATCTAGGACGCCTGGGACATTAGGGACATATAAGACATATGGGACATCTGAGACGTCTGGGACGTTAGGGACGTATGGAACAATTGGGACGTCTGGGACGTTAGGGACATATGGGACATCTAGGACGTCTGGGACGTCTGGGACGTTAAGGACATATGGGATATTTAGGACGCCTGGAACATTAGGGACATATGGGACGTATGGGACATCTGGGACGCCTGGGACATTAGGGACATATGGGATATATGGGACATCTGGGACGTCTGAGACGTTAGGCACATATGGGACATCTGGGACGTCTGGGACGTTAAGGACATATGGGACATCTAGGACGTCTGGGACTTTAGAGACATATGGAACATCTGGGACGTCTGTTACGTTAGGGACATATAGAACATCTATAACGCCTGGGACATTAGGGACATATGAGACATATGGGACATCTGGGACGTCTAGGACGTTAAGGGCATATGGGACATCTAGGACGCCTGGGACATTAGGTGCATACGGGACATATGGGACATCTGAGACGCTTGGGACATTAGGGACATATGATACATATGGGACATTTAGGTCGTCTGGGACGTTAAGGACATATGAGACATCTAGGACTTCTGGGACGTCTGGGACGTTAAGGACAAATAAGAGATTTAGGACGCCTGGGACATAAGGGACATATGGGACATATGGGACATCTGGGACGCCTAGGACATTAGGCACATATGTGACATATGGGACATCTGAAACTTCTGGGACGTTAGGGACATATGGGACATCTGGGACGTTTGGGACGTTAAGGCAATATGGAACATCTAGGACGTCTGGGACGTTAGGGACATATGGAACATCTAGCACGCCTGGGACATTAGGGACATATGGGACATCTGGGACGTTTGGGACGTTAAGGCAATATGGGATGTCTGGGACGCCTGGGACATTAGGGACGTATGGGACACATGAGACATCTGAGACGTCTGGGACGTTTTGGACGTTAGGGACATTTAGGACATCTAGGACGTCTGGGACGTTAAGGACATATGGGACATCTAGGACGTCTAGGACGTCTGGGACGTTAGGGACATACGGGACAGCTGGGACGTCTGGGACGTTAAGGACATATGGGACATTTAGGACGTCTGGGACGTTAGGGACATATAAGACATATGGGACATCTGAGACGTCTGGGACGTTAGGGACATATGGAACATCTGAAACGTCTGGGACGTTACGAACATATGGGACATCTGGGACGTTTGGGACGTTAGGGACATATAGGACATCTAGGACGTCTGGGACGTTAGGGACATATGGGTCATTTAGGATATCTGGGACGTTTGGAACGTCTGGGACGTTAGGGACATATGGGACATCTGGGACGTATGGGACGTTAGGGACATTAGGGGCATCTGGGACGTCTAGGACGTTAGGGACATATAGGACATCTAGGACGTCTGGGAGGTTAGGGACGTATGAGACAAGTAAGACATCTGGGACGTTTCGGACGTTTAAGACGTTAGGGACATACGGGACAGCTGGGACGTCTAGGACGGTAGGAACATATGGGACATTTATTACGTCTGGGACATCTAAGACGAATGGGACGTCTGGGACGTTAGGGACATATAGGACATCTAGGACGCCTGGGACGCTAGGGACATATGGGACGTCTGGGACGTCTGGGACGTTAGGAACATATGGGACATCTGAAACGTCTGGGACGTTAGGAACATATGGGACATCTGGGATGTCTGGAACGTTAGGGACATATAGGACGTCTAGGACGTCTGGGACGTTAGGGACATATAGGACATCTAGGACATCTGAGACGTCTGCTACGTTTGGGAAGTCTGGGATATCTGGGACGTCTGGGAAGTCTGGGACGTTAGGGACATATGGGACATCTAGGACGTGTGAGAGGTTAGGGACATATGGGCCAAATGGGACATCTGGGCCGTATGAAACGTTAAGGACATATGGGACATCTGGGACGTCTGAGACGTCTGGAACGTTAGGGACATATGAGACAACTAGGACATCTGAGACGTCTGGAAAGTTAAGGACATATGGAGCATCTAGGACGTCTGGTACGTCTGGGACGTTAGGGACATATGGGACATCTAGAACGCCTGGGACGTTAGGGACATATGGGCATCTGGGACGTCTGGGACGTTAGTTACATATGGGAAATTTCTAACGTTAGGGACATATAGGACATCTAGGACATCTGGGACATATGGGACATATGGGACATCTGGGACGTCTGGGACGTTAGGGACATACGGGACAGCTGGGACGTCTGGGACGTTAGGAACATATGGGACATCTAGGACGTCTGGGACGTCTGGGACGTTAAGGACATATGGGACATTTAGGACGCCTGGGACATTAGGGACATATGGGACATATGGAAAATCTGGGACGCTGGGACATTAGGGACATATGGAACATATGGGACATCTGGGACGTCTGGGACGTCTGGGACGTTAGGGACATATGGGACATTTAGAACGTCTGGGACGTCTGGGACGTTAGGGACATACGGGACAGCTAAAACGTCTGGGACGTTAGGGACGTATGGGACATTTAGGACGCCCGGGACATTAGGGACATATAGGACATATGGGACATCTGGGACGTCTGGGACGTTAGGGTCATATGGGACATCTGGGACGTGTGGGACGTTAAAGACATATGGGACATCTAATACGTCTGGGACGTCTGGGACGTTAAGGACATATGGGACATTTAGGACGCCTGGGACACTAGGGACATATGGGACATATGGGACATCTGGAACGTCTGGGACGTTAGGGACATATGGAACATCTAGGACGCCTAGGACATTAGGGACATATGGGACATATGGGACATCTGGGACGTCTGGGACGTTAGGGACATATGGGACATCTGGGACGTCTGGGACGTCTGGGACGTTAAGGACATATGGGACATTTAGGACGGCTGGAACATTAGGGACATTTGGGACATATGGGACATCTAAGACGTCTGCGAGGTTAAGGACATATGGGACAACTAGGACGTCTGAAACGTCTGGGACGTTAAAGACATATGGAACATCTAGGACGCCTGGGACATTAGGGACAAATGAGACAAACGGGACATCTGGGACGTCTGGGACGTTAGGGACATATGGGACATCTGGGACGTCTGGGACGTTAGGGACATATGGGACATCTGGGACGTCTGGGACGTTAAGGACATATGGGACATCTGGGACGTCTGGGACATTAGGGACATATGGGACATATGGGACATCTGGGACGCTTTTGACATTAGGGACATATGGGACATCTGGGACGTCTGGGACGTCTGGGACGTTAAGGACGAATAGGACATCTAGGACGCCTGAGACGTTAGTGACATATGGGACATCTAGAACGCCTGGGACGTTAGGGACATATGGGCATCTGGGACGTCTGGGACGTTAGTTACATATGGGAAATTTCTAACGTTAGGGACATATAGGACATCTAGGACGTCTGGGACATATGGGACATATGGGACATCTGGGACGTCTGGGACGTTAGGGACATACGGGACAGCTGGGACGTCTGGGACGTTAGGAACATATGGGACATCTAGGACGTCTGGGACGTCTGGGACGTTAAGGACATATGGGACATTTAGGACGCCTGGGACATTAGGGACATATGGGACATATGGAAAATCTGGGACGCTGGGACATTAGGGACATATGGAACATATGGGACATCTGGGACGTCTGGGACGTCTGGGACGTTAGGGACATATGGGACATTTAGAACGTCTGGGACGTCTGGGACGTTAGGGACATACGGGACAGCTAAAACGTCTGGGACGTTAGGGACGTATGGGACATTTAGGACGCCCGGGACATTAGGGACATATAGGACATATGGGACATCTGGGACGTCTGGGACGTTAGGGTCATATGGGACATCTGGGACGTGTGGGACGTTAAAGACATATGGGACATCTAATACGTCTGGGACGTTAAGGACATATGGGACATTTAGGACGCCTGGGACACTAGGGACATATGGGACATATGGGACATCTGGAACGTCTGGGACGTTAGGGACATATGGAACATCTAGGACGCCTAGGACATTAGGGACATATGGGACATATGGGACATCTGGGACGTCTGGGACGTTAGGGACATATGGGACATCTGGGACGTCTGGGACGTCTGGGACGTTAAGGACATATGGGACATTTAGGACGCCTGGAACATTAGGGACATTTGGGACATATGGGACATCTGCGACGTCTGGGACGTTAAGGACATATGGGACAACTAGGACGTCTGAAACGTCTGGGACGTTAAAGACATATGGAACATCTAGGACGCCTGGGACATTAGGGACAAATGAGACAAACGGGACATCTGGGACGTCTGGGACGTTAGGGACATATGGGACATCTGGGACGTCTGGGACGTTAGGGACATATGGGACATCTGGGATGTCTGGGACGTTAAGGACATATGGGACATCTAAGACGTCTGGGACGTCTGGGACATTAGGGACATATGGGACATATGGGACATCTGGGACGCTTTTGACATTAGGGACATATGGGACATCTGGGACGTCTGGGACGTCTGGGACGTTAAGGACATATAGGACATCTAGGACGCCTGAGACGTTAGAGACATATGGGACATCTAGAACGCCTGGGACGTTAGGGACATATAGGACATATGGGACATCTGGGACGTCTGGGACGTTAGGGTCATATGGGACATCTGGGACGTGTGGACGTTAAAGACATATGGGACATCTAATACGTCTGGGACGTCTGGGACGTTAGGGACATATAGGACATCTAGGACGTCTGAGACGTTAGAGACATATGGGACATCTAGGACGTCTGGGACGTCTGGGACGTTAAGGACATATGGGACATATAGGACGTCTGGGACGTCTGGGACGTTAAGGACATATAGGACATCTAGGACGCCTGAGACGTTAGAGACATATGGGTCATCTAGGACGTCTGGGTCGTCTGGGACGTTAAGGACATACGGGACAACTGGGACGTCTGGGACGTTAGGGACGTATAGGACATCTGGGACGTCTGGGACGTCTGGGACGTTAGGGACATATAGGACATCTAGGACGTCTGAGACGTTAGAGACATATGGGACATCTAGGACATCTGGGACGTCTGGGACGTTAGGGACATACGGGACAGCTGGAACGTCTGGGACGATAGGGACATATGGGACATCTGGGACGTCTGGGACGTCTGGGACGTTAGGGACATATGGGACATATGGGACATCTGGGACGTCTGGGACGTTAGGGACATATGGGACATTTGGAACGTCTGGGACGTTAAGGACATATGGGACATTTAGGACGCCTGGGACATTAAATACATATGGGACATTTAGGACGCCTGGGACATTAGGGACATATGGGATTAAAGGGACATCTGGGACGTCTGGGACGTTAAGGACATATTGGATATTTAGGACGCCTGGAACATTAGGAACATATGGGACGTATGGGACATCTGGGACGCCTGGGACATTAGGGACATATGGGATATATGGGACATCTGGGACGTCTGAGACGTTAGGCACATATGGGACATCTGGGACGTCTGGGACATTAAGGACATATGGGACACCTAGGACGTCTGGGACTTTAGAGACATATGGAACATCTGGGACGTCTGTTACGTTAGGGACATATGGAACATCTAGGACGCCTGGGACATTAGGGACATATGAGACATATGGGACATCTGGGACGTCTAGGACGTTAAGGGCATATGTGACATCTAGGACGCCTGGGACATTAGGCCCATACGGGACATATGGGACATCTGGGACGCCTGGGACATTAGGGACATATGATACATATGGGACATTTAGGTCGTCTGAAACGTTAGGGTCATATGGAACATCTAGGACGTCTGGGACGTCTGGGACATTAGGGACATACGGGACAGCTGGGACGTCTGGGACGTTAAGGGCATATGGGACATCTAGGACGCCTGGGACATTAGGCCCATACGGGACATATGGGACATCTGGGACGCCTGGGACATTAGGCACATATGATACATATGGGACATTTAGCTCGTCTGAAACGTTAGGGACATATGGAACATCTAGGACGTCTGGGACGTCTGGGACATTAGGGACATACGGGACAGCTGGGACGTCTGGGACGTTAGGGACATACGGGACATTTAGTACGTCTGGGACGTTAGGGACATATGGAACATCTAGGACGCCTGGAACATTAGGGAAATATGGGACATATGGGACATCTGGGACGTCTGGGACGTCTGGGACGTTAGGGACATATGGGACATCTAGGACATCTGAGACGTCTGCTACGTTTGGGAAGTCTGGGATATCTGGGACGTCTGGGAAGTCTGGGACGTTAGGGACATATGGGACATCTAGGACGTGTGAGAGGTTAGGGACATATGGGCCAAATGGAACATCTGGGACGTATAAAACGTTAAGGACATATGGGACATCTGGGACGTCTGAGACGTCTGGAACGTTAGGGACATATGAGACAACTAGGACATCTGAGACGTCTGGAAAGTTAAGGACATATGGAGCATCTAGGACGTCTGGTACGTCTGGGACGATAGGGACATATGGGACATCTAGAACGCCTGGGACGTTAGGGACATATGGGCATCTGGGACGTCTGGGACGTTAGTTACATATGGGAAATTTCTAACGTTAGGGACATATAGGACATCTAGGACGTCTGGGACATATGGGACATATGGGACATCTGGGACGTCTGGGACGTTAGGGACATACGGGACAGCTGGGACGTCTGGGACGTTAGGAACATATGGGACATCTAGGACGTCTGGGACGTCTGGGACGTTAAGGACATATGGGACATTTAGGACGCCTGGGACATTAGGGACATATGGGACATATGGAACATCTGGGACGCTGGGACATTATGAACATATGGGACATATGGGACATCTGGGACGTCTGGGACGTCTGGGACGTTAGGGACATATAGGACCTCTAGGACGTCTGGGACGTTAGAGACATATGGGACATTTAGAACGTCTGGGACGTCTCGGACGTTAGGGACATACGGGATAGCTAAAACGTCTGGGACGTTAGGGACGTATGGGACATTTAGGACGCTCGGGACATTAGGGACATATAGGACATATGGGACATCTGGGACGTCTGGGACGTTAGGGTCATATGGGACATCTGGGACGTCTGGGACGTTAAAGACATATGGGACATCTAATACGTCTGGGACGTCTGGGACGTTAAGGACATATGGGACATTTAGGACGCCTGGGACATTAGGGACATATGGGACATTTAGGACGCCTGGGACATTAGGGACATATGGGACATATGGGACATCTGGAACGTCTGGGACGTTAGGGACATATGGAACATCTAGGACGCCTAGGACATCAGGGACATATGGGACATATGGGACATCTGGGACGTCTGGGACGTTAGGGACATATGGGACATCTAGGACGTCTGGGACGTCTGGGACGTTAAGGACATATGGGACATTTAGGACGCCTGGAACATTAGGGACATTTGGGACATATGGGACATCTGCGACGTCTGGGACGTTAGGGACATATGGGACAACTAAGACGTCTGGGACGTTAAGGACATATGGGACATCTAGGTCGTCTGAAACGTCTGGGACGTTAAATACATATGGAACACCTAGGACGCCTGGGACATTAGGGACAAATGAGACATACGGGACATCTGGGACGTCTGGACGTTAGGGACATATGGGACATCTGGGACGTCTGGGACGTTAGGGACATATGTAACATATGGAACATCTGGGACGCTGGGACATTAGGGACATATGGGACATATGGGACATCTGGGACGTCTGGGACGTCTGGGACGTTAGGGACATATAGGACCTCTAGGACGTCTGGGACGTTAGAGACATATGGGATATTTAGAACGTCTGGGACGTCTGGGACGTTAGGGACATACGGGACAGCTAAAACGTCTGGGACGTTAGGGACGTATGGGACATTTAGGACGCCGGGACATTAGGGACATATAGGACATATGGGACATCTGGGACGTCTGGACGTTAGGGTCATATGGGACATCTGGGACGTCTGGGACCTTAAAGACTTATGGGACATCTAATACGTCTGTGACGTCTGGGACGTTAAGGACATATGGGACATTTAGGACGCCTGGGACACTAGGGACATATGGGACATATGGGACATCTGGAACGTCTGGGACGTTAGGGACATATGGAACATCTAGGACGCCTAGGACATTAGGGACATATGGGACATATGGGACATCTGGGACGTCTAAGACGTTAAGGACATATGGGACATCTAGGACGTCTGGGACGTCTGGGACGTTAAGGACATATGGGACATTTAGGACGCCTGGAACATTAGGGACACTTGGGACATATGGGACATCTGCGACGTCTGGGACGTTAGGGACATATGGGACATCTAAGACGTCTGGGACGTTAAGGACATATGGGACAGCTAGGACGTCTGAAACGTCTGGGACGTTAAAGACATATGGAACATCTAGGACGCCTAAGACATTAGGGTCAAATGAGACATACGGGACATCTGGGACGTCTGGGACGTCTGGGACGTTAAGGACATATGGGACATCTAGGACGTCTGGGACGTCTGGGACGTTAAGGACATATAGGACATCTAGGACGCCTGAGACGTTAGAGACATATGGGTCATCTAGGACGTCTGGGTCGTCTGGGACGTTAAGGACATACGGGACAACTGGGACGTCTGGGACGTTAAGGACATATGGGATATTTAGGACGCCTGGGACATTAGGGACATATAAGACATATGGGACATCTGAGACGTCTGGGACGTTAGGGACATATGGAACATCTGGGACGTCTGGGACGTTAGGGACATATGGGACATCTAGGACGTCTGGGACGTCTGGGACGTTAAGGACATATGGGATATTTAGGACGCCTGGAACATTAGGGACATATGGGACGTATGGGACATCTGGGACGCCTGGGACATTAGGGACATATGGGATATATGGGACATCTGGGACGTCTGAGACGTTAGGCACATATGGGACATCTGGGACGTCTGGGACGTTAAGGACATATGGGACATCTAGGACGTCTGTGACGTTAGGCACATATGGGACATCTGGGACGTCTAGGACGTTAAGGGCATATGTGACATCTAGGACGCCTGGGACATTAGGTGCATACGGGACATATGGGACATCTGGGACGCCTGGGACATTAGGGACATATGATACATATGGGACATTTAGGTCGTCTGGGACGTTAAGGACATATGAGACATCTAGGACTTCTGGGACGTCTGGGACGTTAAGGACAAGTAAGAGATTTAGGATGCCTGGGACATAAGGGACATATGGGACATATGGGACATCTGGGACGCCTAGGACATTAGGCACATATGGGACATATGGGACATCTGTAACTTCTGGGACGTTAGGGACATATGGGACATCTGGGACGTTTGGGACGTTAAGGCAATATGGGACATCTAGGACGTCTGGGACGTTAGGGACATATGGAACATCTAGCACGCCTGGGACATTAGGGACATATGGGACATCTGGGACGTTTGGGACGTTAAGGCAATATGGGACATCTAGGACGCCTGGGACATTAGGGACATATGGGACACATGAGACATCTGAGACGTCTGGGACGTTTGTGACGTTAGGGACATTTAGGACATCTAGGACGTCTGGGACGTTAGGGACATATGGGACATCTGGAACTTCTGGGACGTTAGGGACATATGGGACATCTGGGACGTTTGGGACGTTAAGGCAATATGGGACATCTAGGACGCCTGGGACATTAGGGACAAATGGGACACATGAGACATCTGAGACGTCTGGGACGTTTGTGACGTTAGGGACATTTAGGACATCTAGGACGTCTGGGACGTTAGGGACATATGGGACATCTAGGACGTCTAGGACGTCTGGGACGTTAGGGACATACGGGACAGCTGGGACGTCTGGGACGTTAAGGACATATGGGACATTTAGGACGTCTGGGACGTTAGGGACATATAAGACATATGGGACATCTGAGACGTCTGGGACGTTAGGGACATATGGAACATCTGAAACGTCTGGGACGTTACGAACATATGGGACATCTGGGACGTTTGGGACGTTGGGGACATATAGGACATCTAGGACGTCTGGGACGTTAGGGACATATGGGTCATTTAGGATATCTGGGACGTTTGGAACGTCTGGGACGTTAGGGACATATGGGACATCTGGGACGTATGGGACGTTAAGGACATTAGGGGCATCTGGGACGTCTAGGACGTTAGGGACATATAGGACATCTAGGACGTCTGGGAGGTTAGGGACGTATGAGACAAGTAAGACATCTGGGACGTTTCGGACGTTTCAGACGTTAGGGACATACGGGACAGCTGGGACGTCTAGGACGGTAGGAACATATGGGACATTTATTACGTCTGGGACATCTAAGACGAATGGGACGTCTGGGACGTTAGGGACATATGGGACGTCTGGGACGTTAGGAACATATGGGACATCTGAAACGTCTGGGACGTTAGGAACATATGGGACATCTGGGATGTCTGGAATGTTAGGAACATATAGGACATCTAGGACGTCTGGGACGTTAGGGACATATGGGTCATCTAGGACATCTAAAACGTCTGCGACGTTTGGGAAGTCTGGGATATCTAACACGTCTGGGACGTCTGGGACGTTAGGGACATATGGGACATCTAGGACATCTGAGACGTCTGCTACGTTTGGGAAGTCTGGGATATCTGGGACGTCTGGGAAGTCTGGGACGTTAGGGACATATGGGACATCTAGGACGTGTGAGAGGTTAGGGACATATGGGCCAAATGGGACATCTGGGACGTATGAAACGTTAAGGACATATGGACATCTGGGACGTCTGAGACGTCTGGAACGTTAGGGACATATGAGACAACTAGGACGTCTGAGACGTCTGGAAAGTTAAGGACATATGGAGCATCTAGGACGTCTGGTACGTCTGTGACGTTAGGGACATATGGGACATCTAGAACGCCTGGGATGTTAGGGACATATGGGCATCTGGGACGTCTGGGACGTTAGTTACATATGGGAAATTTCCAACGTTAGGGACATATAGGACATCTAGGACGTCTGGGACATATGGGACATATGGGACATCTGGGACGTCTGGGACGTTAGGGACATACGGGACAGCTGGGACGTCTGGGACGTTAGGAACATATGGGACATCTAGGACGTCTGGGACGTCTGGGACGTTAAGGACATATGAGACATTTAGGACGCCTGGGACATTAGGGACATATGTAACATATGGAACATCTGGGACGCTGGGACATTAGGGACATATGGGACATATGAGACATCTGGGACGTCTGGGACGTCTGGGACGTTAGGGACATATAGGACCTCTAGGACGTCTGGGACGTTAGAGACATATGGGACATTTAGAACGTCTGGGACGTCTGGGACGTTAGGGACATACGGGACAGCTAAAACGTCTGGGACGTTAGGGACGTATGGGACATTTAGGACGCCCGGGACATTAGGGACATATAGGACATATGGGACATCTGGGACGTCTGGGACGTTAGGGTCATATGGGACATCTGGGACGTCTGGGACGTTAAAGACTTATGGGACATCTAATACGTCTGGGACGTCTGGGACGTTAAGGACATATGGGACATTTAGGACGCCTGGGACACTAGGGACATATGGGACATATGGGACATCTGGAACGTCTGGGACGTTAGGGACATATGGAACATCTAGGACGCCTAGGACATTAGGGACATATGGGACATATGGGACATCTGGGACGTCTAAGACGTTAAGGACATATGGGACATCTAGGACGTCTGGGACGTCTGGGACGTTAAGGACATATGGGACATTTAGGACGCCTGGAACATTAGGGACACTTGGGACATATGGGACATCTGCGACGTCTGGGACGTTAGGGACATATGGGACATCTAAGACGTCTGGGACGTTAAGGACATATGGGACATCTAGGACGTCTGAAACGTCTGGGACGTTGAAGACTTATGGAACATCTAGGACGCCTAAGACATTAGGGACAAATGAGACATACGGGACATCTGGGACGTCTGGGACGTTAGGGACATATGGGACATCTGGGACGTCTGGGACGTTAGGGACATATGGGACATCTGGGACGTCTGGGACGTTAAGGACATATGGGACATCTAAGACGTCTGGGACGTCTGGGACATTAGGGACATATGGGACATATGGGACATCTGGGACGCTTTTGACATTAGGGACATATGGGACATCTGGTACGTCTGGGATGTCTGGGACGTTAAGGACATATAGGACATCTAGGACGCCAGAGACGTTAGAGACATATGGGTCATCTAGGACGTCTGGGTCGTCTGGGACGTTAAGGACATACGGGACAACTGGGACGTCTGGGACGTTAGGGACATATAGGACATATAGGACGTCTGAGACGTTAGAGACATATGGGACATCTAGGACGTCTGGGACGTCTGGGACGTTAAGGACATATGGGACATCTAGGACGTCTGGGACGTCTGGGACGTTAAGGACATATAGGACATCTAGGACGCCTGAGACGTTAGAGACATATGGGTCATCTAGGACGTCTGGGTCGTCTGGGACGTTAAGGACATACGGGACAACTGGGACGTCTGGGACGTTAGGGACATATAGGACATCTGGGACGTCTGGGACGTCTGGGACGTTTGGGACATATAGGACATCTAGGACGTCTGAGACGTTAGAGACATATGGGACATCTAGGACATCTGGGACGTCTGGGACGTTAGGGACATACGGGACAGCTGGAACGTCTGGGACGATAGGGACATATGGGACATCTGGGACGTCTGGGACGTCTGGGACGTTAGGGACATATGGGACATATGGGACATCTGGGACGTCTGGGACGTTAGGGACATATGGGACATTTGGAACGTCTGGGACGTTAAGGACATATGGGACATCTAGGACGTCTGGGACGTTAAAAACATCTAGGACGTCTGGGACGTCTGGGACGTTAAGGACATATGGGACATTTAGGACGCCTGGGACATTAAGGACATATGGGACATTTAGGACGCCTGGGACATTAGGGACATATGGGATTAAAGGGACATCTGGGACGTCTGGGACGTTAAGGACATATGGGATATTTAGGACGCCTGGAACATTAGGGACATATGGGACGTATGGGACATCTGGGACGCCTGGGACATTAGGGACATATGGGACATATGGGACATCTGGGACGTCTGAGACGTTAGGCACATATGGGACATCTGGGACGTCTGGGACGTTAAGGACATATGGGACATCTAGGACGTCTGGGACTTTAGAGACATATGGAACATCTGGGACGTCTGTTACGTAAGGGACATATGGAACATCTAGGACGCCTGGGACATTAGGGACATATGAGACATATGGGACATCTGGGACGTCTAGGACGTTAAGGGCATATGGGACATCTAGGACGCCTGGGACATTAGGCCCATACGGGACATATGGGACATCTGGGACGCCTGGGACATTAGGGACATATGATACATATGGGACATTTAGGTCGTCTGGGACGTTAAGGACATATGAGACATCTAGGACTTCTGGGACGTCTGGGACGTTAAGGACAAATAAGAGATTTAGGACGCCTGGGACATAAGGGACATATGGGACATATGGGACATCTGGGACGCCTAGGACATTAGGCACATATGGGACATATGGGACATCTGGAACTTCTGGGACGTTAGGGACATATGGGACATCTGGGACGTATGGGACGTTAGGGACATATGGGACATCTGGGACGCCTGGACATTAGGGACATATGATACATGTGGGACATTTAGGTCGTCTGGGACGTTAAGGACATATGAGACATCTAGGACATCTAGGACGTCTGGGAGGTTAGGGACGTATGAGACAAGTAAGACATCTGGGACGTTTCGGACGTTTAAGACGTTAGGGACATACGGGACAGCTGGGACGTCTAGGACGGTAGGAACATATGGGACATTTATTACGTCTGGGACATCTAAGACGAATGGGACGTCTGGGACGTTAGGGACATATAGGACATCTAGGACGCCTGGGACGTTAGGGACATATGGGACATCTAGGACGTTTGGGACGTTAAGGCAATATGGGATGTCTGGGACGCCTGGGACATTAGGGACATATGGGACACATGAGACATCTGAGACGTCTGGGACGTTTGGGACGTTAGGGACATTTAGGACATCTAGGACGTCTGGGACGTTAGGGACATATGGGACATCTAGGACGTCTAGGACGTCTGGGATGTTAGGGACATACGGGACAGCTGGGACGTCTGGGACGTTAAGGACATATGGGACATTTAGGACGTCTGGGACGTTAGGGACATATGGAACATCTAGGACGCCTGGGACATTAGGGACATATAAGACATATGGGACATCTGAGACGTCTGGGACGTTAGGGACATATGGAACAATTGGGACGTCTGGGACGTTAGGGACATATGGGACATCTAGGACGTCTGGGACGTCTGGGACGTTAAGGACATATGGGATATTTAGGACGCCTGGAACATTAGGGACATATGGGACGTATGGGACATCTGGGACGCCTGGGACATTAGGGACATATGGGATATATGGGACATCTGGGACGTCTGAGACGTTAGGCACATATGGGACATCTGGGACGTCTGGGACGTTAAGGACATATGGAACATCTAGGACGTCTGGGACTTTAGAGACATATGGAACATATGGGACGTCTGTTACGTTAGGGACATATAGAACATCTATAACGCCTGGGACATTAGGGACATATGAGACATATGGGACATCTGGGACGTCTAGGACGTTAAGGGCATATGGGACATCTAGGACGCCTGGGACATTAGGTGCATACGGGACATATGGGACATCTGGGACGCTTGGGACATTAGGGACATATGATACATATGGGACATTTAGGTCGTCTGGGACGTTAAGGACATATGAGACATCTAGGACTTCTGGGACGTCTGGGACGTTAAGGACAAATAAGAGATTTAGGACGCCTGGGACATAAGGGACATATGGGACATATGGGACATCTGGGACGCCTAGGACATTAGGCACATATGGGACATATGGGACATATGAAACTTTTGGGACGTTAGGGACATATGGGACATCTGGGACGTTTGGGACGTTAAGGCAATATGGAACATCTAGGACGTCTGGGACGTTAGGGACATATGGAACATCTAGCACGCCTGGGACATTAGGGACATATGGGACATCTGGGACGTTTGGGACGTTAAGGCAATATGGGATGTCTGGGACGCCTGGGACATTAGGGACATATGGGACACATGAGACATCTGAGACGTCTGGGACGTTTGGGACGTTAGGGACATTTAGGACATCTAGGACGTCTGGGACGTTAAGGACATATGGGACATCTAGGACGTCTAGGACGTCTGGGACGTTAGGGACATACGGGACAGCTGGGACGTCTGGGACGTTAAGGACATATGGGACATTTAGGACGTCTGGGACGTTAGGGACATATAAGACATATGGGACATCTGAGACGTCTGGGACGTTAGGGACATATGGAACATCTGAAACGTCTGGGACGTTACGAACATATGGGACATCTGGGACGTTTGAGACGTTAGGGACATATAGGTCATCTAGGACGTCTGGGACGTTAGGGACATATGGGTCATTTAGGATATCTGGGACGTTTGGAACGTCTGGGACGTTAGGGACATATGGGACATCTGGGACGTATGGGACATTAGGTGCATACGGGACATATGGGACATCTGGGACGCTTGGGACATTAGGAACATATGAGACATAAGGGACATCTGGGACGTCTAGGACGTTAAGGGCATATGGGACATCTAGGACGCCTGGGACATTAGGTGCATACGGGACATATGGGACATCTGGGACGCTTGGGACATTAGGGACATATGATACATATGGGACATTTAGGTCGTCTGGGACGTTAAGGACATATGAGACATCTAGGACTTCTGGGACGTCTGGGACGTTAAGGACAAATAAGAGATTTAGGACGCCTGGGACATAAGGGACATATGGGACATATGGGACATCTGGGACGCCTAGGACATTAGGCACATATGGGACATATGGGACATCTGAAACTTCTGGGACGTTAGGGACATATAGGACATCTGGGACGTTTGGGACGTTAAGGCAATATGGAACATCTAGGACGTCTGGGACGTTAGGGACATATGGAACATATAACACGCCTGGGACATTAGGGACATATGGGACATCTGGGACGTTTGGGACGTTAAGGCAATATGGGATGTCTGGGACGCCTGGGACATTAGGGACATATGGGACACATGAGACATCTGAGACGTCTGGGACGTTTGGGACGTTAGGTACATTTAGGACATCTAGGACGTCTGGGACGTTAAGGACATACGGGACAGCTGGGACGTCTGGAACGTTAAGGACATATGGGACATTTAGGACGTCTGGGACGTTAGGGACATATAAGACATATGGGACATCTGAGACGTCTGGGACGTTAGGGACATATGGAACATCTGAAACGTCTGGGACGTTACGAACATATGGGACATTTAGGATATCTGGGACGTTTGGAACGTCTGGGACGTTAGGGACATATGGGACATCTGGGACGTCTGGGACGTCTGGGACGTTAGGAACATATGGGACATTTAGAACGTCTGGGACGTCTGGGACGTTAGGGACATACGGGACAGCTAAAACGTCTGGGACGTTAGGGACGTATGGGACATTTAGGACGCCCGGGACATTAAGGACATATGGGTCATTTAGGATATCTGGGACGTTTGGAACGTCTGGGACGTTAGGGACATATGGGACATCTGGGACGTATGGGACGTTAGGGACATTAGGGGCATCTGGGACGTCTAGGACGTTAGGGACATATAGGACATCTAGGACGTCTGGGAGGTTAGGGACGTATGAGACAAGTAAGACATCTGGGAAGTTTCGGACGTTTAAGCCGTTAGGGACATACGGGACAGCTGGGACGTCTAGGACGGTAGGAACATATGGGACATTTATTACGTCTGGGACATCTAAGACGAATGGGACGTGTGGGACGTTAGGGACATATAGGACATCTAGGACGCCTGGGACGCTAGGGACATATGGGACGTCTTGGACGTCTGGGACGTTAGGAACATATGGGACATCTGAAACGTCTGGGACGTTAGGAACATATGGGACATCTGGGATGTCTGGAACGTTAGGGACATATAGGACATCTAGGACGTCTGGGACGTTAGGGACATATGGGTCATCTAGGACATCTAAGACGTCTGCGACGTTTGGGAAGTCTGGGATATCTAACACGTCTGGGACGTCTGGGACGTTAGGGACATATAGGACATCTAGGACATCTGAGACGTCTGCTACGTTTGGGAAGTCTGGGATATCTGGGACGTCTGGGAAGTCTGGGACGTTAGGGACATATGGGACATCTAGGACGTGTGAGAGGTTAGGGACATATGGGCCAAATGGGACATCTGGGCGGTATGAAACGTTAAGGACATATGGGACATCTGGGACGTCTGAGACGTCTGGAACGTTAGGGACATATGAGACAACTAGGACATCTGAGACGTCTGGAAAGTTAAGGATATATGGAGCATCTAGGACGTCTGGTACGTCTGGGACGTTAGGGACATATGGGACATCTAGAACGCCTGGGACGTTAGGGACATATGGGCATCTGGGACGTCTGGGACGTTAGTTACATATGGGAAATTTCTAACGTTAGGGACATATAGGACATCTAGGACGTCTGGGACATATGGGACATATGGGACATCTGGGACGTCTGGGACGTTAGGGACATACGGGACAGCTGGGACGTCTGGGACGTTAGGAACATATGGGACATCTAGGACGTCTGGGACGTCTGGGACGTTAAGGACATATGGGACATTTAGGACGCCTGGGACATTAGGGACATATGGGACATATGGAAAATCTGGGACGCTGGGACATTAGGGACATATGGAACATATGGGACATCTGGGACGTCTGGGACGTCTGGGACGTTAGGGACATATGGGACATTTAGAACGTCTGGGACGTCTGGGACGTTAGGGACATACGGGACAGCTAAAACGTCTGGGACGTTAGGGACGTATGGGACATTTAGGACGCCCGGGACATTAGGGACATATAGGACATATGGGACATCTGGGACGTCTGGGACGTTAGGGTCATATGGGACATCTGGGACGTGTGGGACGTTAAAGACATATGGGACATCTAATACGTCTGGGACGTCTGGGACGTTAAGGACATATGGGACATTTAGGACGCCTGGGACACTAGGGACATATGGGACATATGGGACATCTGAAACGTCTGGGACGTTAGGGACATATGGAACATCTAGGACGCCTAGGACATTAGGGACATATGGGACATATGGGACGTCTGGGACGTCTGGGACGTTAGGGACATATGGGACATCTGGGACGTCTAAGACGTTAAGGACATATGGGACATCTAGGACGTCTGGGACGTCTGGGACATATGGGACATATGGGACATCTGGGACGTCTGGGACGTTAGGGACATATGGGACATCTGGGACGTCTAAGACGTTAAGGACATATGGGACATTTAGGACGCCTGGAACATTAGGGACATTTGGGACATATGGGACATCTGCGACGTCTGGGACGTTAGGGACATATGGGACATCTAAGACGTCTTGGACGTTAAGGACATATGGGACAACTAGGACGTCTGAAACGTCTGGGACGTTAAAGACATATGGAACATCTAGGACGCCTGGGACATTAGGGACAAATGAGACATACGGGACATCTGGGACGTCTGGGACGTTAGGGACATATGGGACATCTGGGACGTCTGGGACGTTAGGGACATATGGGACATCTGGGACGTCTGGGACGTTAAGGACATATGGGACATCTAAGACGTTTGGGACGTCTGGGACATTAGGGACATATGGGACATATGGGACATCTGGGACGCTTTTGACATTAGGGACATATGGGACATCTGGGACGTCTGGGACGTCTGGTACGTTAAGGACATATAGGACATCTAGGACGCCTGAGACGTTAGAGACATATGGGTCATTTAGGAAGTCTGGGTCGCCTGGGACGTTAAGGACATACGGGACAACTGGGACGTCTGGGACGTTAGGGACATATACGACATCTAGGACGTCTGAGACGTTAGAGACATATGGGACATCTAGGACGTCTGGGACGTCTGGGACGTTAAGGACATATGGGACATCTAGGACGTCTGGGACGTCTGGGACGTTAAGGACATATAGGACATCTAGGACGCCTGAGACGTTAGAGACATATGGGTCATCTAGGACGTCTGGGTCGTCTGGGACGTTAAGGACATACGGGACAACTGGGACGTCTGGGACATTAGGGACATATAGGACATCTGGGACGTCTGGGACGTCTGGGACGTTAGGGACATATAGGACATCTAGGACGTCTGAGACGTTAGAGACATATGGGACATCTAGGACATCTGGGACGTCTGGGACGTTAGGGACATACGGGACAGCTGGAACGTCTGGGACGATAGGGACATATGGGACATCTGGGACGTCTGGGACGTCTGGGACGTTAGGGACATATGGGACATATGGGACATCTGGGACGTCTGGGACGTTAGGGACATATGGGACATTTGGAACGTCTGGGACGTTAAGGACATATGGGACATCTAGGACGTCTGGGACGTTAAAAACATCTAGGACGTCTGGGACGTCTGGGACGTTAAGGACATATGGGACATTTAGGACGCCTGGGACATTAAGGACATATGGGACATTTAGGACGCCTGGGACATTAGGGACATATGGGATTAAAGGGACATCTGGGACGTCTGGGACGTTAAGGACATATTGGATATTTAGGACGCCTGGAACATTAGGGACATATGGGACGTATGGGACATCTGGGACGCCTGGGACATTAGGGACATATGGGATATATGGGACATCTGGGACGTCTGAGACGTTAGGCACATATGGGACATCTGGGACGTCTGGGACGTTAAGGACATATGGGACATCTAGGACGTCTGGGACTTTAGAGACATATGGAACATCTGGGACGTCTGTTACGTTAGGGACATATGGAACATCTAGGACGCCTGGGACATTAGGGACATATGAGACATATGGGACATCTGGGACGTCTAGGACGTTAAGGGCATATGTGACATCTAGGACGCCTGGGACATTAGGCCCATACGGGACATATGGGACATCTGGGACGCCTGGGACATTAGGGACATATGATACATATGGGACATTTAGGTCGTCTGAAACGTTAGGGTCATATGGAACATCTAGGACGTCTGGGACGTCTGGGACATTAGGGACATACGGGACAACTGGGACGTCTGGGACGTTAAGGGCATATGGGACATCTAGGACGCCTGGGACATTAGGCCCATACGGGACATATGGGACATCTGGGACGCCTGGGACATTAGGCACATATGATACATATGGGACATTTAGGTCGTCTGAAACGTTAGGGACATATGGAACATCTAGGACGTCTGGGACGTCTGGGACATTAGGGACATACGGGACAGCTGGGACGTCTGGGACGTTAGGGACATACGAGACATTTAGTACGTCTGGGACGTTAGGGACATATGGAACATCTAGGACGCCTGGAACATTAGGGAAATATGGGACATATGGGACATCTGGGACGTCTGGGACGTCTGGGACGTTAGGGACATATGGGACATCTAGGACATCTGAGACGTCTGCTACGTTTGGGAAGTCTGGGATATCTGGGACGTCTGGGAAGTCTGGGACGTTAGGGACATATGGGACATCTAGGACGTGTGAGAGGTTAGGGACATATGGGCCAAATGGAACATCTGGGACGTATAAAACGTTAAGGACGTATGGGACATCTGGGACGTCTGAGACGTCTGGAACGTTAGGTACATATGAGACAACTAGGACATCTGAGACGTCTGGAAAGTTAAGGACATATGGAGCATCTAGGACGTCTGGTACGTCTGGGACGTTAGGGACATATGGGACATCTAGAACGCCTGGGACGTTAGGGACATATGGGCATCTGGGACGTCTGGGACGTTAGTTACATATGGGAAATTTCTAACGTTAGGGACATATAGGACATCTAGGACGTCTGGGACATATGGGACATATGGGACATCTGGGACGTCTGGGACGTTAGGGACATACGGGACAGCTGGGACGTCTGGGACGTTAGGAACATATGGGACATCTAGGACGTCTGGGACGTCTGGGACGTTAAGGACATATGGGACATTTAGGACGCCTGGGACATTAGGGACATATGGGACATATGGAACATCTGGGACGCTGGGACATTATGGACATATGGGACATATGGGACATCTGGGACGTCTGGGACGTCTGGGACGTTAGGGACATATAGGACCTCTAGGACGTCTGGGACGTTAGAGACATACGGGACATTTAGAACGTCTGGGACGTTAGGGACATACGGGATAGCTAAAACGTCTGGGACGTTAGGGACGTATGGGACATTTAGGACGCTCGGGACATTAGGGACATATAGGACATATGGGACATCTGGGACGTCTGGGACGTTAGGGTCATATGGGACATCTGGGACGTCTGGGACGTTAAAGACATATGGGACATCTAATACGTCTGGGACGTCTGGGACGTTAAGGACATATGGGACATTTAGGACGCCTGGGACATTAGGGACATATGGGACATTTAGGACGCCTGGGACATTAGGGACATATGGGACATATGGGACATCTGGAACGTCTGGGACGTTAGGGACATATGGAACATCTAGGACGCCTAGGACATTAGGGACATATGGGACATATGGGACATCTGGGACGTCTGGGACGTTAGGGACATATGGGACATCTGGGACGTCTAAGACGTTAAGGACATATGGGACATCTAGGACGTCTGGGACGTCTGGGACGTTAAGGACATATGGGACATTTAGGACGCCTGGAACATTAGGGACATTTGGGACATATGGGACATCTGCGTCGTCTGGGACTTTAGGGACATATGGGACATCTAAGACGTCTGGGACGTTAAGGACATATGGGACATCTAGGACGTCTGAAACGTCTGGGACGTTAAAGACATATGGAACATCTAGGACGCCTGGGACATTAGGGACAAATGAGACATACGGGACATCTGGGACGTCTGTTACGTTAGGGACATATGGGACATCTGGGACGTCTGGGACGTTAGGGACATATGTAACATATGGAACATCTGGGACGCTGGGACATTAGGGACATATGGGACATATGGGACATCTGGGACGTCTGGGACGTCTGGGACGTTAGGGACATATAGGACCTCTAGGACGTCTGGGACGTTAGAGACATATGGGACATTAAAACGTCTGGGACGTCTGGGACGTTAGGGACATACGGGGCAGCTAAAACGTCTGGGACGTTAGGGACGTATGGGACATTTAGGACGCCCGGGACATTAGGGACATATAGGACATATGGGACATCTGGGACGTCTGGGACGTTAGGGTCATATGGGACATCTGGGACGTCTGGGACGTTAAAGACTTATGGGACATCTAATACGTCTGGGACGTCTGGGACGTTAAGGACATATGGGACATTTAGGAGGCCTGGGACACCAAGGACATATGGGACATATGGGACATCTGGAACGTCTGGGACGTTAGGGACATATGGAACATCTAGGACGCCTAGGACATTAGGGACATATGGGACATATGGGACATCTGGGACGTCTAAGACGTTAAGGACATATGGGACATCTAGGACGTCTGGGACGTCTGGGACGTTAAGGACATATGGGACATTTAGGACGCCTGGAACATTAGGGACACTTGGGACATATGGGACATCTGCGACTTCTGGGACGTTAGGGACATATGGGACATCTAAGACGTCTGGGACGTTAAGGACATATGGGACATCTAGGACGTCTGAAACGTCTGGGACGTTAAACACATATGGAACATCTAGGACGCCTAAGACATTAGGGACAAATGAGACATACGGGACATCTGGGACGTCTGGGACGTCTGGGACGTTAGGGACATATGGGACATCTGGGACGTCTGGGACGTTAAGGACATATGGGACATCTAAGACGTCTGGGACGTCTGGGACATTAGGGACATATGGGACATATGGGACATCTGGGACGCTTTTGACATTAGGGACATATGGGACATCTGGTACGTCTGGGATGTCTGGGACGTTAAGGACATATAGGACATCTAGGACGCCTGAGACGTTAGAGACATATGGGTCATCTAGGACGTCTGGGTCGTCTGGGACGTTAAGGACATATAGGACATCTAGGACGTCTGAGACGTTAGAGACATATGGGACATCTAGGACGTCTGGGACGTCTGGGACGTTAAGGACATATGGGACATCTAGGACGTCTGGGACGTCTGGGACGTTAAGGACATATAGGACATCTAGGACGCCTGAGACGTTAGAGACATATGGGTCATCTAGGACGTCTGGGTCGTCTGGGACGTTAAGGACATACGGGACAACTGGGACGTCTGGGACGTTAGGGACATATAGGACATATGGGACGTCTGGGACGTCTGGGAAGTTTGGGACATATAGGACATCTAGGACGTCTGAGACGTTAGAGACATATGGGACATCTAGGACATCTGGGACG
The DNA here is from genome assembly GCA_940337035.1 of Agriotes lineatus. Lineage (NCBI taxonomy): Eukaryota > Metazoa > Arthropoda > Insecta > Coleoptera > Elateridae > Agriotes > Agriotes lineatus. Next base: position 53,645 of record CALNHX010003365.1, on the reverse strand, counting down.
TATGGGACGTTAGGGACATACGGGACAGCTGGAACGTCTGGGACGATAGGGCCATATGGGACATCTGGGACGTCTGGGACGTCTGGGACGTTAGGGACATATGGGACATATGGGACATCTGGGACGTCTGGGACGTTAGGGACATATGGGACATTTGGAACGTCTGGGACGTTAAAAACATCTAGGACGTCTGGGACGTCTGGGACGTTAAGGACATATGGGACATTTAGGACGCCTGGGACATTAAGGACATATGGGACATTTAGGACGCCTGGGACATTAGGGACATATGGGATTAAAGGGACATCTGGGACGTCTGGGACGTTAAGGACATATGGGATATTTAGGACGCCTGGAACATTAGGGACATATGGGACGTATGGGACATCTGGGACTCCTGGGACATTAGGGACATATGGGATATATGGGACATCTGGGACGTCTGAGACGTTAGGCACATATGGGACATCTGGGACGTCTGGGACGTTAAGGACATATGGGACATCTAGGACGTCTGGGACGTTAAAGACTTATGGGACATCTAATACGTCTGGGACGTCTGGGACGTTAAGGACATATGGGACATTTAGGAGGCCTGGGACACTAGGGACATATGGGACATATGGGACATCTGGAACGTCTGGGACGTTAGGGACATATGGAACATCTAGGACGCCTAGGACATTAGGGACATATGGGACATATGGGACATCTGGGACGTCTAAGACGTTAAGGACATATGGGACATCTAGGACGTCTGGGACGTCTGGGACGTTAAGGACATATGGAACATTTAGGACGCCTGGAACATTAGGGACACTTGGGACATATGGGACATCTGCGACTTCTGGGACGTTAGGGACATATGGGACATCTAAGACGTCTGGGACGTTAAGGACATATGGGACATCTAGGACGTCTGAAACGTCTGGGACGTTAAAGACATATGAAACATCTAGGACGCCTAAGACATTAGGGACAAATGAGACATACGGGACATCTGGGACGTCTGGGACGTCTGGGACGTTAGGGACATATGGGACATCTGGGACGTCTGGGACGTTAAGGACATATGGGACATCTAAGACGTCTGGGACGTCTGGGACATTAGGGACATATGGGACATATGGGACATCTGGGACGCTTTTGACATTAGGGACATATGGGACATCTGGTACGTCTGGGATGTCTGGGACGTTAAGGACATATAGGACATCTAGGACGCCTGAGACGTTAGAGACATATGGGTCATCTAGGACGTCTGGGTCGTCTGGGACGTTAAGGACATATAGGACATCTAGGACGTCTGAGACGTTAGAGACATATGGGACATCTAGGACGTCTGGGACGTCTGGGACGTTAAGGACATATGGGACATCTAGGACGTCTGGGACGTCTGGGACGTTAAGGACATATAGGACATCTAGGACGCCTGAGACGTTAGAGACATATGGGTCATCTAGGACGTCTGGGTCGTCTGGGACGTTAAGGACATACGGGACAACTGGGACGTCTGGGACGTTAGGGACATATAGGACATCTGGGACGTCTGGGACGTCTGGGAAGTTTGGGACATATAGGACATCTAGGACGTCTGAGACGTTAGAGACATATGGGACATCTAGGACATCTGGGACGTATGGGACGTTAGGGACATACGGGACAGCTGGAACGTCTGGGACGATAGGGCCATATGGGACATCTGGGACGTCTGGGACGTCTGGGACGTTAGGGACATATGGGACATATGGGACATCTGGGACGTCTGGGACGTTAGGGACATATGGGACATTTGGAACGTCTGGGACGTTAAAAACATCTAGGACGTCTGGGACGTCTGGGACGTTAAGGACATATGGGACATTTAGGACGCCTGGGACATTAAGGACATATGGGACATTTAGGACGCCTGGGACATTAGGGACATATGGGATTAAAGGGACATCTGGGACGTCTGGGACGTTAAGGACATATGGGATATTTAGGACGCCTGGAACATTAGGGACATATGGGACGTATGGGACATCTGGGACTCCTGGGACATTAGGGACATATGGGATATATGGGACATCTGGGACGTCTGAGACGTTAGGCACATATGGGACATCTGGGACGTCTGGGACGTTAAGGACATATGGGACATCTAGGACGTCTGGGACTTTAGAGACATATGGAACATCTGGGACGTCTGTTACGTTAGGGACATATGGAACATCTAGGACGCCTGGGACATTAGGGACATATGAGACATATGGGACATCTGGGACGTCTAGGACGTTAAGGGCATATGGGACATCTAGGACGCCTGGGACATTAGGCCCATACGGGACATATGGGACATCTGGGACGCCTGGGACATTAGGGACATATGATACAAATGGGACATTTAGGTCGTCTGGGACGTTAAGGACATATGAGACATCTAGGACTTCTGGGACGTCTGGGACGTTAAGGACAAATAAGAGATTTAGGACGCCTGGGACATAAGGGACATATGGGACATATGGGACATCTGGGACGCCTAGGACATTAGGCACATATGGGACATATGGGACATCCGGAACTTCTGGGACGTTAGGGACATATGGGACATCTGGGACGTATGGGACGTTAGGGACATTAGGGGCATCTGGGACGTCTAGGACGTTAGGGACATATGGGAAATTTCTAACGTTAGGGACATATAGGACATCTAGAACGTCTGGGACATATGGGACATATGGGACATCTGGGACGTCTGGGACGTTAGGGACATACGGGACAGCTGGGACGTCTGGGACGTTAGGAACATATGGGACATCTAGGACGTCTGGGACGTCTGGGACGTTAAGGACATATGGGACATTTAGGACGCCTGGGACATTAGGGACATATGGGACATATGGAACATCTGGGACGCTGGGACATTATGGACATATGGGACATATGGGACATCTGGGACGTCTGGGACGTCTGGGACGTTAGGGACATATAGGACCTCTAGGACGTCTGGGACGTTAGAGACATATGGGACATTTAGAACGTCTGGGACGTTAGGGACATACGGGATAGCTAAAACGTCTGGGACGTTAGGGACGTATGGGACATTTAGGACGCTCGGGACATTAGGGACATATAGGACATATGGGACATCTGGGACGTCTGGGACGTTAGGGTCATATGGGACATCTGGGACGTCTGGGACGTTAAAGACATATGGGACATCTAATACGTCTGGGACGTCTGAGACGTTAAGGACATATGGGACATTTAGGACGCCTGGGACATTAGGGACATATGGGACATTTAGGACGCCTGGGACATTAGGGACATATGGGACATATGGGACATCTGGAACGTCTGGGACGTTAGGGACATATGGAACATCTAGGACGCCTAGGACATTAGGGACATATGGGACATATGGGACATCTGGGACGTCTGGGACGTTAGGGACATATGGGACATCTGGGACGTCTAAGACGTTAAGGACATATGGGACATCTAGGACGTCTGGGACGTCTGGGACGTTAAGGACATATGGGACATTTAGGACGCCTGGAACATTAGGGACATTTGGGACATATGGGACATCTGCGTCGTCGGGGACTTTAGGAACATATGGGACATCTAAGACGTCTGGGACGTTAAGGACATATGGGACATCTAGGACGTCTGAAACGTCTGGGACGTTAAAGACATATGGAACATCTAGGACGCCTGGGACATTAGGGACAAATGAGACATACGGGACATCTGGGACGTCTGGGACGTTAGGGACATATGGGACATCTGGGACGTCTGGGACGTTAGGGACATATGTAACATATGGAACATCTGGGACGCTGGGACATTAGGGACATATGGGACATATGGGACATCTGGGACGTCTGGGACGTCTGGGACGTTAGGGACATATAGGACCTCTAGGACGTCTGGGACGTTAGAGACATATGGGACATTAAAACGTCTGGGACGTCTGGGACGTTAGGGACATACGGGACAGCTAAAACGTCTGGGACGTTAGGGACGTATGGGACATTTAGGACGCCCGGGACATTAGGGACATATAGGACATATGGGACATCTGGGACGTCTGGGACGTTAGGGTCATATGGGACATCTGGGATGTCTGGGACGTTAAAGACTTATGGGACATCTAATACGTCTGGGACGTCTGGGACGTTAAGGACATATGGGACATTTAGGACGCCTGGGACACTAGGGACATATGGGACATATGGGACATCTGGAACGTCTGGGACGTTAGGGACATATGGAACATCTAGGACGCCTAGGACATTAGGGACATATGGGACATATGGGACATCTGGGACGTCTAAGACGTTAAGGACATATGGGACATCTAGGACGTCTGGGACGTCTGGGACGTTAAGGACATATGGGACATTTAGGACGCCTTGAACATTAGGGACACTTGGGACATATGGGACATCTGCGACTTCTGGGACGTTAGGGACATATGGGACATCTAAGACGTCTGGAACGTTAAGGACATATGGGACATCTAGGACGTCTGAAACGTCTGGGACGTTAAAGACATATGGAACATCTAGGACGCCTAAGACATTAGGGACAAATGAGACATACGGGACATCTGGGACGTCTGGGACGTCTGGGACGTTAGGGACATATGGGACATCTGGGACGTCTGGGACGTTAAGGACATATGGGACATCTAAGACGTCTGGGACGTCTGGGACATTAGGGACATATGGGACATATGGGACATCTGGGACGCTTTTGACATTAGGGACATATGGGACATCTGGTACGTCTGGGATGTCTGGGACGTTAAGGACATATAGGACATCTAGGACGCCTGAGACGTTAGAGACATATGGGTCATCTAGGACGTCTGGGTCGTCTGGGACGTTAAGGACATACGGGACAACTGGGACGTCTGGGACGTTAGGGACATATAGGACATCTAGGACGTCTGAGACGTTAGAGACATATAGGACATCTAGGACGTCTGGGACGTCTGGGACGTTAAGGACATATGGGACATCTAGGACGTCTGGGACGTCTGGGACGTTAAGGACATATAGGACATCTAGGACGCCTGAGACGTAAGAGACATATGGGTCATCTAGGAGGTCTGGGTCGTCTGGGACGTTAAGGACATACGGGACAACTGGGACGTCTGGGACGTTAGGGACATATAGGACATCTGGGACGTCTGGGACGTCTGGGAAGTTTGGGACATATAGGACATCTAGGACGTCTGAGACGTTAGAGACATATGGGACATCTAGGACATCTGGGACGTATGGGACGTTAGGGACATACGGGACAGCTGGAACGTCTGGGACGATAGGGCCATATGGGACATCTGGGACGTCTGGGACGTCTGGGACGTTAGGGACATATGGGACATATGGGACATCTGGGACGTCTGGGACGTTAGGGACATATGGGACATTTGGAACGTCTGGGACGTTAAAAACATCTAGGACGTCTGGGACGTCTGGGACGTTAAGGACATATGGGACATTTAGGACGCCTGGGACATTAAGGACATATGGGACATTTAGGACGCCTGGGACATTAGGGACATATGGGATTAAAGGGACATATGGGATTAAAGGGACATCTGGGACGTCTGGGACGTTAAGGACATATGGGATATTTAGGACGCCTGGAACATTAGGGACATATGGGACGTATGGGACATCTGGGACGCCTGGGACATTAGGGACATATGGGATATATGGGACATCTGGGACGTCTGAGACGTTAGGCACATATGGGACATCTGGGACGTCTGGGACGTTAAGGACATATGGGACATCTAGGACGTCTGGGACTTTAGAGACATATGGAACATCTGGGACGTCTGTTACGTTAGGGACATATGGAACATCTAGGACGCCTGGGACATTAGGGACATATGAGACATATGGGACATCTGGGACGTCTAGGACGTTAAGGGCATATGGGACATCTAGGACGCCTGGGACATTAGGCCCATACGGGACATATGGGACATCTGGGACGCCTGGGACATTAGGGACATATGATACATATGGGACATTTAGGTCGTCTGGGACGTTAAGGACATATGAGACATCTAGGACTTCTGGGACGTCTGGGACGTTAAGGACAAATAAGAGATTTAGGACGCCTGGGACATAAGGGACATATGGGACATATGGGACATCTGGGACGCCTAGGACATTAGGCACATATGGGACATATGGGACATCTGGAACTTCTGGGACGTTAGGGACATATGGGACATCTGGGACGTATGGGACGTTAGGGACATTAGGGGCATCTGGGACGTCTAGGACGTTAGGGACATATAGGACATCTAGGACGTCTGGGAGGTTAGGGACGTATGAGACAAGTAAGACATCTGGGACGTTTCGGACGTTTAAGACGTTAGGGACATACGGGACAGCTGGGACGTCTAGGACGGTAGGAACATATGGGACATTTATTACGTCTGGGACATCTAAGACGAATGGGACGTCTGGGACGTTAGGGACATATAGGACATCTAGGACGCCTGGGACGTTAGGGACATATGGGACATCTATGACGTTTGGGACGTTAAGGCAATATGGGATGTCTGGGACGCCTGGGACATTAGGGACATATGGGACACATGAGACATCTGAGACGTCTGGGACGTTTGGGACGTTAGGGACATTTAGGACATCTAGGACGTCTGGGACGTTAGGGACATATGGGACATCTAGGACGTCTAGGACGTCTGGGATGTTAGGGACATACGGGACAGCTGGGACGTCTGGGACGTTAAGGACATATGGGACATTTAGGACGTCTGGGACGTTAGGGACATATGGAACATCTAGGACGCCTGGGACATTAGGGACATATAAGACATATGGGACATCTGAGACGTCTGGGACGTTAGGGACATATGGAACAATTGGGACGTCTGGGACGTTAGGGACATATGGGACATCTAGGACGTCTGGGACGTCTGGGACGTTAAGGACATATGGGATATTTAGGACGCCTGGAACATTAGGGACATATGGGACGTATGGGACATCTGGGACGCCTGGGACATTAGGGACATATGGGATATATGGGACATCTGGGACGTCTGAGACGTTAGGCACATATGGGACATCTGGGACGTCTGGGACGTTAAGGACATATGGGACATCTAGGACGTCTGGGACTTTAGAGACATATGGAACATCTGGGACGTCTGTTACGTTAGGGACATATAGAACATCTATAACGCCTGGGACATTAGGGACATATGAGACATATGGGACATCTGGGACGTCTAGGACGTTAAGGGCATATGGGACATCTAGGACGCCTGGGACATTAGGTGCATACGGGACATATGGGACATCTGGGACGCTTGGGACATCAGGGACATATGATACATATGGGACATTTAGGTCGTCTGGGACGTTAATGACATATGAGACATCTAGGACTTCTGGGACGTCTGGGACGTTAAGGACAAATAAGAGATTTAGGACGCCTGGGACATAAGGGACATATGGGACATATGGGACATCTGGGACGCCTAGGACATTAGGCACATATGGGACATATGGGACATCTGAAACTTCTGGGACGTTAGGGACATATGGGACATCTGGGACGTTTGGGACGTTAAGGCAATATGGAACATCTAGGACGTCTGGGACGTTAGGGACATATGGAACATCTAGCACGCCTGGGACATTAGGGACATATGGGACATCTGGGACGTTTGGGACGTTAAGGCAATATGGGATGTCTGGGACGCCTGGGACATTAGGGACATATGGGACACATGAGACATCTGAGACGTCTGGGACGTTTGGGACGTTAGGGACATTTAGGACATCTAGGACGTCTGGGACGTTAAGGACATATGGGACATCTAGGACGTCTAGGACGTCTGGGACGTTAGGGACATACGGGACAGCTGGGACGTCTGGGACGTTAAGGACATATGGGACATTTAGGACGTCTGGGACGTTAGGGACATATAAGACATATGGGACATCTGAGACGTCTGGGACGTTAGGGACATATGGAACATCTGAAACGTCTGGAACGTTACGAACATATGGGACATCTGGGACGTTTGGGACGTTAGGGACATATAGGACATCTAGGACGTCTGGGACGTTAGGGACATATGGGTCATTTAGGATATCTGGGACGTTTGGAACGTCTGGGACGTTAGGGACATATGGGACATCTGGAACGTATGGGACGTTAAGGACATTAGGGGCATCTGGGACGTCTAGGACGTTAGGGACATATAGGACATCTAGGACGTCTGGGAGGTTAGGGACGTATGAGACAAGTAAGACATCTGGGACGTTTCGGACGTTTAAGACGTTAGGGACATACGGGACAGCTGGGACGTCTAGGACGGTAGGAACATATGGGACATTTATTACGTCTGGGACATCTAAGACGAATGGGACGTCTGGGACGTTAGGGACATATAGGACATCTAGGACGCCTGGGACGTTAGGAACATATGGGACATCTGAAACGTCTGGGACGTTAGGAACATATGGGACATCTGGGATGTCTGGAACGTTAGGGACATATAGGACATCTAGGACGTCTGGGACGTTAGGGACATATGGGTCATCTAGGACATCTAAGACGACTGCGACGTTTGGGAAGTCTGGGATATCTAACACGTCTGGGACGTCTGGGACGTTAGGGACATATGGGACATCTAGGACATCTGAGACGTCTGCTACGTTTGGGAAGTCTGGGATATCTGGGACGTCTGGGAAGTCTGGGACGTTAGGGACATATGGGACATCTAGGACGTGTGAGAGGTTAGGGACATATGGGCCAAATGGGACATCTGGGCCGTATGAAACGTTAAGGACATATGGGACATCTGGGACGTCTGAGACGTCTGGAACGTTAGGGACATATGAGACAACTAGGACATCTGAGACGTCTGGAAAGTTAAGGACATATGGAGCATCTAGGACGTCTGGTACGTCTGGGACGTTAGGGACATATGGGACATCTAGAACGCCTGGGACGTTAGGGACATATGGGCATCTGGGACGTCTGGGACGTTAGTTACATATGGGAAATTTCTAACGTTAGGGACATATAGGACATCTAGGACGTCTGGGACATATGGGACATATGGGACATCTGGGACGTCTGGGACGTTAGGGACATACGGGACAGCTGGGACGTCTGGGACGTTAGGAACATATGGGACATCTAGGACGTCTGGGACGTCTGGGACGTTAAGGACATATGGGACATTTAGGACGCCTGGGACATTAGGGACATATGGGACATATGGAAAATCTGGGACGCTGGGACATTAGGGACATATGGAACATATGGGACATCTGGGACGTCTGGGACGTCTGGGACGTCTGGGACGTTAGGGACATATGGGACATTTAGAACGTCTGGGACGTCTGGGACGTTAGGGACATACGGGACAGCTAAAACGTCTGGGACGTTAGGGACGTATGGGACATTTAGGACGCCCGGGACATTAGGGACATATAGGACATATGGGACATCTGGGACGTCTGGGACGTTAGGGTCATATGGGACATCTGGGACGTGTGGGACGTTAAAGACATATGGGACATCTAATACGTCTGGGACGTCTGGGACGTTAAGGACATATGGGACATTTAGGACGCCTGGGACACTAGGGACATATGGGACATATGGGACATCTGGAACGTCTGGGACGTTAGGGACATATGGAACATCTAGGACGCCTAGGACATTAGGGACATATGGGACATATGGGACATCTGGGACGTCTGGGACGTTAGGGACATATGGGACATCTGGGACGTCTAAGACGTTAAGGACATATGGGACATCTAGGACGTCTGGGACGTCTGGGACCTTAAGGACATATGGGACATTTAGGACGCCTGGAACATTAGGGACATTTGGGACATATGGGACATCTGCGACGTCTGGGACGTTAGGGACATATGGGACATCTAAGACGTCTGAAACGTCTGGGACGTTAAAGACATATGGAACATCTAGGACGCCTGGGACATTAGGGACAAATGAGACATACGGGACATCTGGGACGTCTGAGACGTTAGGGACATATGGGACATCTGGGACGTCTGGGACGTTAGGGACATATGGGACATCTGGGACGTCTGGGACGTTAAGGACATATGGGACATCTAAGACGTCTGGGACGTCTGGGACATTAGGGACATATGGGACATATGGGACATCTGGGACGCTTTTGACATTAGGGACATATGGGACATCTGGGACGTCTGGGACGTCTGGGACGTTAAGGACATATAGGACATCTAGGACGCCTGAGACGTTAGAGACATATGGGTCATCTAGGACGTCTGGGTCGCCTGGGACGTTAAGGACATACGGGACAACTGGGAAGTCTGGGACGTTAGGGACATATAGGACATCTAGGACGTCTGAGACGTTAGAGACATATGGGACATCTAGGACGTCTGGGACGTCTGGGACGTTAAGGACTAATGGGACATCTAGGACGTCTGGGACGTCTGGGACGTTAAGGACATATAGGACATCTAGGACGCCTGAGACGTTAGAGACATATGGGTCATCTAGGACGTCTGGGTCGTCTGGGACGTTAAGGACATACGGGACAAATGGGACGTCTGGGACGTTGGGGACATATAGGACATCTAGGACGTCTGAGACGTTAGAGACATATGGGACATCTAGGACATCTGGGACGTCTGGGACGTTAGGGACATACGGGACAGCTGGAACGTCTGGGACGATAGGGACATATGGGACATCTGGGACGTCTGGGACGTCTGGGACGTTAGGGACATATGGGACATATGGGACATCTGGGACGTCTGGGACGTTAGGGACATATGGGACATTTGGAACGTCTGGGACGTTAAGGACATATGGGACATCTAGGACGTCTGGGACGTTAAAAACATCTAGGACGTCTGGGACGTTAAGGACATATGGGACATTTAGGACGCCTGGGACATTAAGGATATATGGGACATTTAGGACGCCTGGGACATTAGGGACATATGGGATTAAAGGGACATCTGGGACGTCTGGGACGTTAGGGACATATGGGATATTTAGGACGCCTGGAACATTAGGGACATATGGGACGTATGGGACATCTGGGACGCCTGGGACATTAGGGACATATGGAATATATGGGACATCTGGGACGTCTGAGACGTTAGGCACATATGGGACATCTGGGACGTCTGGGACGTTAAGGACATATGGGACATCTAGGACGTCTGGGACTTTAGAGACATATGGAACATCTGGGACGTCTGTTACGTTAGGGACATATAGAACATCTAGGACGCCTGGGACATTAGGGACATATGAGACATATGGGACATCTGGGACGTCTAGGACGTTAAGGGCATATGTGACATCTAGGACGCCTGGGACATTAGGCCCATACGGGACATATGAGACATCTGGGACGCCTGGGACATTAGGGACATATGATACATATGGGACATTTAGGTCGTCTGAAACGTTAGGGTCATATGGAACATCTAGGACGTCTGGGACGTCTGGGACATTAGGGATATACGGGACAGCTGGGACGTCTGGGACGTTAAGGGCATATGGGACATCTAGGACGCCTGGGACATTAGGCCCATACGGGACATATGGGACATCTGGGACGCCTGGGACGTCTGGGACGTTAGGGACATATGGGACATCTAGGACATCTGAGACGTCTGCTACGTTTGGGAAGTCTGGGATATCTGGGACGTCTGGGAAGTCTGGGACGTTAGGGACATATGGGACATCTAGGACGTGTGAGAGGTTAGGGACATATGGGCCAAATGGAACATCTGGGACGTATAAAACGTTAAGGACATATGGGACATCTGGGACGTCTGAGACGTCTGGAACGTTAGGGACATATGAGACAACTAGGACATCTGAGACGTCTGGAAAGTTAAGGACATATGGAGCATCTAGGACGTCTGGTACGTCTGGGACGTTAGGGACATATGGGACATCTAGAACGCCTGGGACGTTAGGGACATATGGGCATCTGGGACGTCTGGGACGTTAGTTACATATGGGAAATTTCTAACGTTAGGGACATATAGGACATCTAGGACGTCTGGGACATATGGGACATATGGGACATCTGGGACGTCTGGGACGTTAGGGACATACGGGACAGCTGGGACGTCTGGGACGTTAGGAACATATGGGACATCTAGGACGTCTGGGACGTCTGGGACGTTAAGGACATATGGGACATTTAGGACGCCTGGGACATTAGGGACATATGGGACATATGGAAAATCTGGGACGCTGGGACATTAGGGACATATGGAACATATGGGACATCTGGGACGTCTGGGACGTCTGGGACGTCTGGGACGTTAGGGACATATGGGACATTTAGAACGTCTGGGACGTCTGGGACGTTAGGGACATACGGGACAGCTAAAACGTCTGGGACGTTAGGGACGTATGGGACATTTAGGACGCCCGGGACATTAGGGACATATAGGACATATGGGACATCTGGGACGTCTGGGACGTTAGGGTCATATGGGACATCTGGGACGTGTGGGACGTTAAAGACATATGGGACATCTAATACGTCTGGGACGTCTGGGACGTTAAGGACATATGGGACATTTAGGACGCCTGGGACACTAGGGACATATGGGACATATGGGACATCTGGAACGTCTGGGACGTTAGGGACATATGGAACATCTAGGACGCCTAGGACATTAGGGACATATGGGACATATGGGACATCTGGGACGTCTGGGACGTTAGGGACATATGGGACATCTGGGACGTCTAAGACGTTAAGGACATATGGGACATCTAGGACGTCTGGGACGTCTGGGACCTTAAGGACATATGGGACATTTAGGACGCCTGGAACATTAGGGACATTTGGGACATATGGGACATCTGCGACGTCTGGGACGTTAGGGACATATGGGACATCTAAGACGTCTGAAACGTCTGGGACGTTAAAGACATATGGAACATCTAGGACGCCTGGGACATTAGGGACAAATGAGACATACGGGACATCTGGGACGTCTGAGACGTTAGGGACATATGGGACATCTGGGACGTCTGGGACGTTAGGGACATATGGGACATCTGGGACGTCTGGGACGTTAAGGACATATGGGACATCTAAGACGTCTGGGACGTCTGGGACATTAGGGACATATGGGACATATGGGACATCTGGGACGCTTTTGACATTAGGGACATATGGGACATCTGGGACGTCTGGGACGTCTGGGACGTTAAGGACATATAGGACATCTAGGACGCCTGAGACGTTAGAGACATATGGGTCATCTAGGACGTCTGGGTCGCCTGGGACGTTAAGGACATACGGGACAACTGGGAAGTCTGGGACGTTAGGGACATATAGGACATCTAGGACGTCTGAGACGTTAGAGACATATGGGACATCTAGGACGTCTGGGACGTCTGGGACGTTAAGGACTAATGGGACATCTAGGACGTCTGGGACGTCTGGGACGTTAAGGACATATAGGACATCTAGGACGCCTGAGACGTTAGAGACATATGGGTCATCTAGGACGTCTGGGTCGTCTGGGACGTTAAGGACATACGGGACAAATGGGACGTCTGGGACGTTGGGGACATATAGGACATCTAGGACGTCTGAGACGTTAGAGACATATGGGACATCTAGGACATCTGGGACGTCTGGGACGTTAGGGACATACGGGACAGCTGGAACGTCTGGGACGATAGGGACATATGGGACATCTGGGACGTCTGGGACGTCTGGGACGTTAGGGACATATGGGACATATGGGACATCTGGGACGTCTGGGACGTTAGGGACATATGGGACATTTGGAACGTCTGGGACGTTAAGGACATATGGGACATCTAGGACGTCTGGGACGTTAAAAACATCTAGGACGTCTGGGACGTTAAGGACATATGGGACATTTAGGACGCCTGGGACATTAAGGATATATGGGACATTTAGGACGCCTGGGACATTAGGGACATATGGGATTAAAGGGACATCTGGGACGTCTGGGACGTTAGGGACATATGGGATATTTAGGACGCCTGGAACATTAGGGACATATGGGACGTATGGGACATCTGGGACGCCTGGGACATTAGGGACATATGGAATATATGGGACATCTGGGACGTCTGAGACGTTAGGCACATATGGGACATTTGGGACGTCTGGGACGTTAAGGACATATGGGACATCTAGGACGTCTGGGACTTTAGAGACATATGGAACATCTGGGACGTCTGTTACGTTAGGGACATATAGAACATCTAGGACGCCTGGGACATTAGGGACATATGAGACATATGGGACATCTGGGACGTCTAGGACGTTAAGGGCATATGTGACATCTAGGACGCCTGGGACATTAGGCCCATACGGGACATATGAGACATCTGGGACGCCTGGGACATTAGGGACATATGATACATATGGGACATTTAGGTCGTCTGAAACGTTAGGGTCATATGGAACATCTAGGACGTCTGGGACGTCTGGGACATTAGGGATATACGGGACAGCTGGGACGTCTGGGACGTTAAGGGCATATGGGACATCTAGGACGCCTGGGACATTAGGCCCATACGGGACATATGGGACATCTGGGACGCCTGGGACGTCTGGGACGTTAGGGACATATGGGACATCTAGGACATCTGAGACGTCTGCTACGTTTGGGAAGTCTGGGATATCTGGGACGTCTGGGAAGTCTGGGACGTTAGGGACATATGGGACATCTAGGACGTGTGAGAGGTTAGGGACATATGGGCCAAATGGAACATCTGGGACGTATAAAACGTTAAGGACATATGGGACATCTGGGACGTCTGAGACGTCTGGAACGTTAGGGACATATGAGACAACTAGGACATCTGAGACGTCTGGAAAGTTAAGGACATATGGAGCATCTAGGACGTCTGGTACGTCTGGGACGTTAGGGACATATGGGACATCTAGAACGCCTGGGACGTTAGGGACATATGGGCATCTGGGACGTCTGGGACGTTAGTTACATATGGGAAATTTCTAACGTTAGGGACATATAGGACATCTAGGACGTCTGGGACATATGGGACATCTGGGACGTCTGGGACGTTAGGGACATACGGGACAGCTGGGACGTCTGGGACGTTAGGAACATATGGGACATCTAGGACGTCTGGGACGTCTGGGACGTTAAGGACATATGGGACATTTAGGACGCCTGGGACATTAGGGACATATGGGACATATGGAACATCTGGGACGCTGGGACATTATGGACATATGGGACATATGGGACATCTGGGACATCTGGGACGTCTGGGACGTTAGGGACATATAGGACCTCTAGGACGTCTGGGACGTTAAAGACATATGGGACATTTAGAACGTCTGGGACGTCTGGGACGTTAGGGACATACGGGATAGCTAAAACGTCTGGGACGTTAGGGACGTATGGAACATTTAGGACGCTCGGGACATTAGGGACATATAGGACATATGGGACATCTGGGACGTCTGGGACGTTAAAGACATATGGGACATCTAATACGTCTGGGACGTCTGGGACGTTAAGGACATATGGGACATTTAGGACGCCTGGGACATTAGGGACATATGGGACATTTAGGACGCCTGGGACATTAGGGACATATGGGACATATGGGACATCTGGAACGTCTGGGACGTTAGGGACATATGGAACATCTAGGACGCCTAGGACATTAGGGACATATGGGACATATGGGACATCTGGGACGTCTGGGACGTTAGGGACATATGGGACATCTGGGACGTCTAAGACGTTAAGGACATATGGGACATCTAGGACGTCTGGGACGTCTGGGACATTTGGGACATATGGGACATCTGTGACGTCTGGGACGTTAGGGACATATGGGACATCTAAGACGTCTGGGACGTTAAGGACATATGGGACATCTAGGACGTCTGGGACATATGGGACATCTGGGACGTCTGGGACGTTAGGGACATATGGGACATCTGGGACGTCTAAGACGTTAAGGACATATGGGACATCTAGGACGTCTGGGACGTCTGGGACATTTGGGACATATGGGACATCTGCGACGTCTGGGACGTTAGGGACATATGGGACATCTAAGACGTCTGGGACGTTAAGGACATATGGAACATCTAGGACGCCTGGGACATTAGGGACAAATGAGACATACGGGACATCTGGGACGTCTGGGACGTTAGGGACATATGGGACATCTGGGACGTCTGGGAAGTTAGGGACATATGGGACATCTGGGACGTCTGGGACGTTAAGGACATATGGGACATCTAAGACGTCTGGGACGTCTGGGACATTCGGGACATATGGGACATCTGGGACGCTTTTGACATTAGGGACATATGGGACATCTGGGACGTCTGGGACGTCTGGGACGTTAAGAACATATAGGACATCTAGGACGCCTGAGACGTTAGAGACATATGGGTCATCTAGGACGTCTGGGTCGTCTGGGACGTTAAGGACATACGGGACAACTGGGACGTCTGGGACGTTAGGGACATATAGGACATCTAGGACGTCTGAGACGTTAGAAACATATGAGACATCTAGGACGTCTGGGACGTCTGGGACGTTAAGGACATATGGGACATCTAGGACGTCTGGGACGTCTGGGACGTTAAGGACATATAGGACATCTAGGACGCCTGAGACGTTAGAGACATATGGGTCATCTAGAACGTCGGGTCGTCTGGGACGTTAAGGACATACGGGACAACTGGGACGTCTGGGACGTTAGGGACATATAGGACATCTGGGACGTCTGGGACGTCTGGGACGTTAGGGACATATAGGACATCTAGGACGTCTGAGACGTTAGAGACATATGGGACATCTAGGACATCTGGGACGTCTGGGACGTTAGGGACACACGGGACAGCTGGAACGTCTGGGACGATAGGGACATATGGGACATCTGGGACGTCTGGGACGTCTGGGACGTTAGGGACATATGGGACATATGGGACATCTAAGACGACTGCGACGTTTGGGAAGTCTGGGATATCTAACACGTCTGGGACGTCTGGGACGTTAGGGACATATGGGACATCTAGGACATCTGAGACGTCTGCTACGTTTGGGAAGTCTGGGATATCTGGGACGTCTGGGAAGTCTGGGACGTTAGGGACATATGGGACATCTAGGACGTGTGAGAGGTTAGGGACATATGGGCCAAATGGGACATCTGGGCCGTATGAAACGTTAAGGACATATGGGACATCTGGGACGTCTGAGACGTCTGGAACGTTAGGGACATATGAGACAACTAGGACATCTGAGACGTCTGGAAAGTTAAGGACATATGGAGCATCTAGGACGTCTGGTACGTCTGGGACGTTAGGGACATATGGGACATCTAGAACGCCTGGGACGTTAGGGACATATGGGCATCTGGGACGTCTGGGACGTTAGTTACATATGGGAAATTTCTAACGTTAGGGACATATAGGACATCTAGGACGTCTGGGACATATGGGACATATGGGACATCTGGGACGTCTGGGACGTTAGGGACATACGGGACAGCTGGGACGTCTGGGACGTTAGGAACATATGGGACATCTAGGACGTCTGGGACGTCTGGGACGTTAAGGACATATGGGACATTTAGGACGCCTGGGACATTAGGGACATATGGGACATATGGAAAATCTGGGACGCTGGGACATTAGGGACATATGGAACATATGGGACATCTGGGACGTCTGGGACGTCTGGGACGTTAGGGACATATGGGACATTTAGAACGTCTGGGACGTCTGGGACGTTAGGGACATACGGGACAGCTAAAACGTCTGGGACGTTAGGGACGTATGGGACATTTAGGACGCCCGGGACATTAGGGACATATAGGACATATGGGACATCTGGGACGTCTGGGACGTTAGGGTCATATGGGACATCTGGGACGTGTGGGACGTTAAAGACATATGGGACATCTAATACGTCTGGGACGTCTGGGACGTTAAGGACATATGGGACATTTAGGACGCCTGGGACACTAGGGACATATGGGACATATGGGACATCTGGAACGTCTGGGACGTTAGGGACATATGGAACATCTAGGACGCCTAGGACATTAGGGACACATGGGACATATGGGACATCTGGGACGTCTGGGACGTTAGGGACATATGGGACATCTGGGACGTCTAAGACGTTAAGGACATATGGGACATCTAGGACGTCTGAGACGTCTGGGACCTTAAGGACATATGGGACATTTAGGACGCCTGGAACATTAGGGACATTTGGGACATATGGGACATCTGCGACGTCTGGGACGTTAGGGACATATGGGACATCTAAGACGTCTGGGACGTTAAGGACATATGGGACATCTAGGACGTCTGAAACGTCTGGGACGTTAAAGACATATGGAACATCTAGGACGCCTGGGACATTAGGGACAAATGAGACATACGGGACATCTGGGACGTCTGAGACGTTAGGGACATATGGGACATCTGGGACGTCTGGGACGTTAGGGACATATGGGACATCTGGGACGTCTGGGACGTTAAGGACATATGGGACATCTAAGACGTCTGGGACGTCTGGGACATTAGGGACATATGGGACATATGGGACATCTGGGACGCTTTTGACATTAGGGACATATGGGACATCTGGGACGTCTGGGACGTCTGGGACGTTAAGGACATATAGGACATCTAGGACGCCTGAGACGTTAGAGACATATGGGTCATCTAGGACGTCTGGGTCGCCTGGGAAGTTAAGGACATACGGGACAACTGGCACGTCTGGGACGTTAGGGACATATAGGACATCTAGGACGTCTGAGACGTTAGAGACATATGGGACATCTAGGACGTCTGGGACGTCTGGGACGTTAAGGACTAATGGGACATCTAGGACGTCTGGGACGTCTGGGACGTTAAGGACATATAGGACATCTAGGACGCCTGAGACGTTAGAGACATATGGGTCATCTAGGACGTCTGGGTCGTCTGGGACGTTAAGGACATACGGGACAACTGGGACGTCTGGGACGTTAGGGACATATAGGACATCTAGGACGTCTGAGACGTTGGAGACATATGGGACATCTAGGACATCTGGGACGTCTGGGACGTTAGGGACATACGGGACAGCTGGAACGTCTGGGACGATAGGGACATATGGGACATCTGGGACGACTGGGACGTCTGGGACGTTAGGGACATATGGGACATATGGGACATCTGGGACGTCTGGGACGTTAGGGACATATGGGACATTTGGAACGTCTGGGACGTTAAGGACATATGGGACATCTAGGACGTCTGGGACGTTAAAAACATCTAGGACGTCTGGGACGTCTGGGACGTTAAGGACATATGGGACATTTAGGACGCCTGGGACATTAAGGACATATGGGACATTTAGGACGCCTGGGACATTAGGGACATATGGGATTAAAGGGACATCTGGGACGTCTGGGACGTTAAGGACATATTGGATATTTAGGACGCCTGGAACATTAGGGACATATGGGACGTATGGGACATCTGGGACGCCTGGGACATTAGGGACATATGGGATATATGGGACATCTGGGACGTCTGAGACGTTAGGCACATATGGGACATCTGGGACGTCTGGGACGTTAAGGACATATGGGACATCTAGGACGTCTGGGACTTTAGAGACATATGGAACATCTGGGACGTCTGTTACGTTAGGGACATATGGAACATCTAGGACGCCTGGGACGTTAAGGACATATGGGACATTTAGGACGCCTGGGACATTAAGGATATATGGGACATTTAGGACGCCTGGGACATTAGGGACATATGGGATTAAAGGGACATCTGGGACGTCTGGGACGTTAAGGACATATGGGATATTTAGGACGCCTGGAACATTAGGGACATATGGGACGTATGGGACATCTGGGACGCCTGGGACATTAGAGACATATGGAATATATGGGACATCTGGGACGTCTGAGACGTTAGGCACATATGGGACATCTGGGACGTCTGGGACGTTAAGGACATATGGGACATCTAGGACGTCTGGGACTTTAGAGACATATGGAACATCTGGGACGTCTGTTACGTTAGGGACATATAGAACATCTAGGACGCCTGGGACATTAGGGACATATGAGACATATGGGACATCTGGGACGTCTAGGACGTTAAGGGCATATGTGACATCTAGGACGCCTGGGACATTAGGCCCATACGGGACATATGGGACATCTGGGACGCCTGGGACATTAGGGACATATGATACATATGGGACATTTAGGTCGTCTGAAACGTTAGGGTCATATGGAACATCTAGGACGTCTGGGACGTCTGGGACATTAGGGACATACGGGACAGCTGGGACGTCTGGGACGTTAAGGGCATATGGGACATCTAGGACGCCTGGGACATTAGGCCCATACGGGACATATGGGACATCTGGGACGCCTGGGACATTAGGCACATATGATACATATGGGACATTTAGGTCGTCTGAAACGTTAGGGACATATGGAACATCTAGGACGTCTGGGACGTCTGGGACATTAGGGACATACGGGACAGCTGGGACGTCTGGGACGTTAGGGACATACGGGACATTTAGTACGTCTGGGACGTTAGGGACATATGGAACATCTAGGACGCCTGGAACATTAGGGAAATATGGGACATATGGGACATCTGGGACGCCTGGGACGTCTGGGACGTTAGGGACATATGGGACATCTAGGACATCTGAGACGTCTGCTACGTTTGGGAAGTCTGGGATATCTGGGACGTCTGGGAAGTCTGGGACGTTAGGGACATATGGGACATCTAGGACGTGTGAGAGGTTAGGGACATATGGGCCAAATGGAACATCTGGGACGTATAAAACGTTAAGGACATATGGGACATCTGGGACGTCTGAGACGTCTGGAACGTTAGGGACATATGAGACAACTAGGACATCTGAGACGTCTGGAAAGTTAAGGACATATGGAGCATCTAGGACGTCTGGTACGTCTGGGACGTTAGGGACATATGGGACATCTAGAACGCCTGGGACGTTAGGGACATATGGGCATCTGGGACGTCTGGGACGTTAGTTACATATGGGAAATTTCTAACGTTAGGGACATATAGGACATCTAGGACGTCTGGGACATATGGGACATCTGGGACGTCTGGGACGTTAGGGACATACGGGACAGCTGGGACGTCTGGGACGTTAGGAACATATGGGACATCTAGGACGTCTGGGACGTCTGGGACGTTAAGGACATATGGGACATTTAGGACGCCTTTGACATTAGGGACATATGGGACATATGGAACATCTGGGACGCTGGGACATTATGGACATATGGGACATATGGGACATCTGGGACATCTGGGACGTCTGGGACGTTAGGGACATATAGGACCTCTAGGACGTCTGGGACGTTAAAGACATATGGGACATTTAGAACGTCTGGGACGTCTGGGACGTTAGGGACATACGGGATAGCTAAAACGTCTGGGACGTTAGGGACGTATGGAACATTTAGGACGCTCGGGACATTAGGGACATATAGGACATATGGGACATCTGGGACGTCTGGGACGTTAAAGACATATGGGACATCTAATACGTCTGGGACGTCTGGGACGTTAAGGACATATGGGACATTTAGGACGCCTGGGACATTAGGGACATATGGGACATTTAGGACGCCTGGGACATTAGGGACATATGGGACATATGGGACATCTGGAACGTCTGGGACGTTAGGGACATATGGAACATCTAGGACGCCTAGGACATTAGGGACATATGGGACATATGGGACATCTGGGACGTCTGGGACGTTAGGGACATATGGGACATCTGGGACGTCTAAGACGTTAAGGACATATGGGACATCTAGGACGTCTGGGACGTCTGGGACATTTGGGACATATGGGACATCTGTGACGTCTGGGACGTTAGGGACATATGGGACATCTAAGACGTCTGGGACGTTAAGGACATATGGGACATCTAGGACGTCTGGGACATATGGGACATCTGGGACGTCTGGGACGTTAAGGACATATGGGACATCTGGGACGTCTAAGACGTTAAGGACATATGGGACATCTAGGACGTCTGGGACGTCTGGGACATTTGGGACATATGGGACATCTGCGACGTCTGGGACGTTAGGGACATATGGGACATCTAAGACGTCTGGGACGTTAAGGACATATGGAACATCTAGGACGCCTGGGACATTAGGGACAAATGAGACATACGGGACATCTGGGACGTCTGGGACGTTAGGGACATATGGGACATCTGGGACGTCTGGGAAGTTAGGGACATATGGGACATCTGGGACGTCTGGGACGTTAAGGACATATGGGACATCTAAGACGTCTGGAACGTCTGGGACATTCGGGACATATGGGACATATGGGACATCTGGGACGCTTTTGACATTAGGGACATATGGGACATCTGGGACGTCTGGGACGTCTGGGACGTTAAGAACATATAGGACATCTAGGACGCCTGAGACGTTAGAGACATATGGGTCATCTAGGACGTCTGGGTCGTCTGGGACGTTAAGGACATACGGGACAACTGGGACGTCTGGGACGTTAGGGACATATAGGACATCTAGGACGTCTGAGACGTTAGAAACATATGAGACATCTAGGACGTCTGGGACGTCTGGGACGTTAAGGACATATGGGACATCTAGGACGTCTGGGACGTCTGGGACGTTAAGGACATATAGGACATCTAGGACGCCTGAGACGTTAGAGACATATGGGTCATCTAGGACGTCGGGTCGTCTGGGACGTTAAGGACATACGGGACAACTGGGACGTCTGGGACGTTAGGGACATATAGGACATCTGGGACGTCTGGGACGTCTGGGACGTTAGGGACATATAGGACATCTAGGACGTCTGAGACGTTAGAGACATATGGGACATCTAGGACATCTGGGACGTCTGGGACGTTAGGGACACACGGGACAGCTGGAACGTCTGGGACGATAGGGACATATGGGACATCTGGGACGTCTGGGACGTCTGGGACGTTAGGGACATATGGGACATATGGGACATCTGGGACGTCTGGGACGTTAGGGACATATGGGACATTTGGGACGTCTGGGACGTTAAGGACATATGGGACATCTAGGACGTCTGGGACGTTAAAAACATCTAGGACGTCTGGGACGTCTGGGAAGTTAAGGACATATGGGACATTTAGGACGCCTGGGACATTAAGGACATATGGGACATTTAGGACGCCTGGGACATTAGGGACATATGGGATTAAAGGGACATCTGGGACGTCTGGGACGTTAAGGACATATGGGATATTTAGGACGCCTGGAACATTAGGGACATATGGGACGTATGGGACATCTGGGACGCCTGGGACATTAGGGACATATGGGATATATGGGACATCTGGGACGTCTGAGACGTTAGGCACATATGGGACATCTGGGACGTCTGGGACGTTAAGGACATATGGGTCATCTAGGACGTCTGGGACTTTAGAGACATATGGAACATCTGGGACGTCTGTTACGTTAGGGACATATGGAACATCTAGGACGCCTGGGACATTAGGGACATATGAGACATATGGGACATCTGGGACGTCTAGGACGTTATGGGCATATGGGACATCTAGGACGCCTGGGACATAAGGCCCATACGGGACATATGGGACATCTGGGACGCCTGGGACATTAGGGACATATGAAACAATAAGAAAGCCGACCTGCGATTAATTAATAAAATAAGCAATGGTAGTAAAAATCGCAGATCAACCCCCCTACCATTTATACACCACGGCAGCTCTGAAAAACTGTTTCTTACTCACCGCGATGGCCGACTAGCTCAAATATCGGCGGCCTTAGATCGTAGGTTCAGATCATCAGCTATGTACCCTGGAATGTCTTCAAAAAATGAAAGGAAAATGGAAATGGGCGCCAGAAATCAAAAGATTTCAAATAACAAGAAGAAAAATAAATTGCAGGTGACTAGCGTTTAATTAATCAACAATAAGAAGTTTTGAAATGTCAATAATCAATAATCAGGATAATTAAAATGTAAATAATGTAATGACAAAATTGTGTATCTTAACTGAAGGTTTCGACACGCATAAAATTAAGAACCCCTTTCGGGTTATTATAATAACTTTACAAAAAACACTCGTGGGATAAGCTTATCACAGTCATCTAATAACGCCTTCTGTTAGGCTATTGAAAATAAATAGCGTGACTGTACCTTTTACATAGGGTCGAAACACACATCAAAAATAGCAACTTTAAAAACTGAGCATAAAACTTTAAATATTAAAATAACAGGATGTATGAAATTGAACATTACAGGTTAATAATGGCAAAACGTATGAATTTAAATTTTAAATATTGACGGGTTTAAAATACACAGATGTAAATTTCTGGTATTGAAAATAAGTCGTAGTAATATAAATCTCGGAGTAGCACTAACTAACCTCGAAACGTAAGCTGGACGTGAACGGCAATAATCATCGTTGAAGTCGCCGGGGAAGCGCCGAAAATTGCTGCAATAGCATCTTCAAACGGCGGCAAATACGCCGGACCCAGCAGGTGTCGAAAATGCGATAAGACTTGGCCTCCGAGATAAACTCGTTGTTGAAACGGATAATTAAGATTAAGAGCTAAGAAAGATATAATTAGTATGGAGATAATAAAACAGAAAAAGCGCAATCGTACCTGATTACAATCAGCCCTTAGAAAATACACTGCTCGTTGAAATTGGTTGAGCGCACGTAATTTGGCTTAATTAAAAACAAGGCTTAGCCTCGCCGGTATCGGCGGGCTCAAGCGAAGACAGCAAAATGCCCGGACGAAAAATTTCGTGCCCGAAAGAAAGCTTGCACTCTGATAAGAGATAGCGCAGGTCAGAAAGGGCATCGCGCAAACGAAAGGAACTCGATGCAGGTACAAAATGCGTTGGTTTGGAAAATTTACGAATTCGAAATGCCAAAGGAATTATAATTTAACTAAAAATATACAGGTTAAGCCTGAAATAATTGGATAAATGGCGAAACAATTAGGCAAAGCCAAAAAATTGTTTCAATACATATGGGACATTTAAGTCGTCTGAAACGTTAGGGACATATGGAACATCTAGGACGTCTGGGACGTCTGGGACATTAGGGACATACGGGACAGCTGGGACGTCTGGGACGTTAGGGACATACGGGACATTTAGTACGTCTGGGACGTTAGGGACATATGGAACATCTAGGACGCCTGGAACATTAGGGACATATGGGACATATGGGACATCTGGGACGTCTGGGACGTCTGGGACGTTAGGGACATATGGGACATCTAGGACATCTGAGACGTCTGCTACGTTTGGGAAGTCTGGGATATCTGGGACGTCTGGGAAGTCTGGGACGTTAGGGACATATGGGACATCTAGGACGTGTGAGAGTTTAGGGACATATGGGCCAAATGGAACATCTGGGACGTATAAAACGTTAAGGACATATGGGACATCTGGGACGTCTGAGACGTCTGGAACGTTAGGGACATATGAGACAACTAGGACATCTGAGACGTCTGGAAAGTTAAGGACATATGGAGCATCTAGGACGTCTGGTACGTCTGGGACGTTAGGGACATATGGGACCTCTAGAACGCCTGGGACGTTAGGGACGTATGGGCATCTGGGACGTCTGGGACGTTAGTTACATATGGGAAATTTCTAACGTTAGGGACATATAGGACATTTAGGACGTCTGGGACATATGGGACATATGGGACATCTGGGACGTCTGGAACGTTAGGGACATACGGGACAGCTGGGACGTCTGGGACGTTAGGAACATATGGGACATCTAGGAAGTCTGGGACGTCTGGGACGTTAAGGACATATGGGACATTTAGGACGCCTGGGACATTAGGTACATATGGGACATATGGAACATCTGGGACGCTGGGACATTATGGACATATGGGACATATGGGACATCTGGGACGTCTGGGACGTCTGGGACGTTAGGGACATATAGGACCTCTAGGACGTCTGGGACGTTAGAGACATATGGGACATTTAGAACGTCTGGGACGTCTGGGACGTTAGGGACATACGGGATAGCTAAAACGTCTGGGACGTTAGGGACGTATGGGACATTTAGGACGCTCGGGACATTAGGGACATATAGGACATATGGGACATCCGGGACGTCTGGGACGTTAGGGTCATATGGGACATCTGGGACGTCTGGGACGTTAAAGACATATGGGACATCTAATACGTCTGGGACGTCTGGGACGTTAAGGACATATGGGACATTTAGGACGCCTGGGACATTAGGGACATATGGGACATTTAGGACGCCTGGGACATTAGGGACATATGGGACATATGGGACATCTGGAACGTCTGGGACGTTAGGGACATATGGAACATCTAGGACGCCTAGGACATTAGGGATATATGGGACATATGGGACATCTGGGACGTCTGGGACGTTAGGGACATATGGGACATCTGGGACGTCTAAGACGTTAAGGACATATGGGACATCTAGGACGTCTGGGACGTTAAGGGCATATGGGACATTTAGGACGCCTGGAACATTAGGGACATTTGGGACATATGGGACATCTGCGACGTCTGGGACGTTAGGGGCATATGGGACATCTAAGACGTCTGGGACGTTAAGGACATATGGGACATCTAGGACGTCTGAAACGTCTGGGACGTTAAAGACATATGGAACATCTAGGACGCCTGGGACATTAGGGACAAATGAGACATACGGGACATCTGGGACGTCTGGGACGTTAGGGACATATGGGACATCTGGGACGTTAGGGACATCTGGGACGTCTGGGACGTTAAGAACATATGGGACATCTAAGACGTCTGGGACGTCTGGGACATTAGGGACATATGGGACATATGGGACATCTGGGACGCTTTTGACATTAGGGACATATGGGACATCTGGGACGTCTGGGACGTCTGGGACGTTAAGAACATATAGGACATCTAGGACGCCTGAGACGTTAGAGACATATGGGTCATCTAGGACGTCTGGGTCGTCTGGGACGTTAAGGACATACGGGACAACTAGGACGTCTGGGACGTTAGGGACATATAGGACATCTAGGACGTCTGAGACGTTAGAAACATATGGGACATCTAGGACGTCTGGGACGTCTGGGACGTTAAGGACATATGGGACATCTAGGACGTCTGGGACGTCTGGGACGTTAAGGACATATAGGACATCTAGGACGCCTGAGACGTTAGAGACATATGGGTCATCTAGGACGTCGGGTCGTCTGGGACGTTAAGGACATACGGGACAACTGGGACGTCTGGGACGTTAGGGACATATAGGACATCTGGGACGTCTGGGACGTCTGGGACGTTAGGGACATATAGGACATCTAGGACGTCTGAGACGTTAGAGACATATGGGACATCTAGGACATCTGGGACGTCTGGGACGTTAGGGACATACGGGACAGCTGGAACGTCTGGGACGATAGGGACATATGGGACATCTGGGACGTCTGGGACGTCTGGGACGTTAGGGACATATGGGACATATGGGACATCTGGGACGTCTGGGACGTTAGGGACATATGGGACATTTGGGACGTCTGGGACGTTAAGGACATATGGGACATCTAGGACGTCTGGGACGTTAAAAACATCTAGGACGTCTGGGACGTCTGGGACGTTAAGGACATATGGGACATTTAGGACGCCTGGGACATTAAGGACATATGGGACATTTAGGACGCCTGGGACATTAGGGACATATGGGATTAAAGGGACATCTGGGACGTCTGGGACGTTAAGGACATATGGGATATTTAGGACGCCTGGAACATTAGGGACATATGGGACGTATGGGACATCTGGGACGCCTGGGACATTAGGGACATATGGGATATATGGGACATCTGGGACGTCTGAGACGTTAGGCACATATGGGACATCTGGGACGTCTGGGACGTTAAGGACATATGGGACATCTAGGACGTCTGGGACTTTAGAGACATATGGAACATCTGGGACGTCTGTTACGTTAGGGACATATGGAACATCTAGGACGCCTGGGACATTAGGGACATATGAGACATATGGGACATCTGGGACGTCTAGGACGTTATGGGCATATGGGACATCTAGGACGCCTGGGACATAAGGCCCATACGGGACATATGGGACATCTGGGACGCCTGGGACATTAGGGACATATGATACATATGGGACATTTAAGTCGTCTGAAACGTTAGGGACATATGGAACATCTAGGACGTCTGGGACGTCTGGGACATTAGGGACATACGGGACATCTGGGACGTCTGGGACGTTAGGGACATACGGGACATTTAGTACGTCTGGGACGACTGGGACGTTAAGAACATATAGGACATTTAGGACGCCTGGGACGTTGAAAATAAAAAGAAAATCCACGAGGGGTTTTCGTGGTTTCGCCAACGTCCAGCTCAAGATTCAGATCACTGCGTACAGCCAAAATAAGGATCCTAAGCCAGAGGTTTGTGGTGCAACACCGTGGGCAGCACTGTAAGAGGGCGTCCGACAACATCTGCAGAGAGGAAAGCCGCCCCAGGTCGAGAAACACCCCAGAAACTCATTACCGAGCATCGTTGAAAGCCGCAGAATTGAGGTAAGCAAAATTCACCTAAAATGTAAGAGTCAGCCTTTGGATTTCGACGTTCATATGAGAGGAGGTCTTTACCGAAGAAAATTCGAGTACTTCTACGGCCGCAGCGGAGCAGTTCGAGAAATAAGCGTTTTTTCAAATTTGAGGTTAGGTGGAGATTAGACAATTGCGAGATTTAGACGGCGTCCCTTCTGACGTTATATAACAAATTAATGCCTGAAACAAATGATAATAATAACCTCCAAAGCGCTACGATTTAAATAAATACTTTTTCGAATGTTCACAAATTTTGATTTTAAAGTCAACAACGCTTACTGCACGATACGAGCCATTTTGTAGATTTTGACAGTATTGCATACATTAGCGACTGCGTATTGGAACTAATTCGGGGAGCTAGCGTTTCGATAATAAATTGCAAATAGATAAAATATTAAAAGGGCATAATACCATTTATTTTGGGTCAAGTAAATAAAAATATACAAAACAGCATAAAATTTGTAATCAGTCTAAGTTAATTTTATAAACAACCCCAAAAGCGAATTAATAAACAATTAAGGGGCCATCTCAATATATGTTAATCCCTGTGTTAGACCAATAGATCGGTTTGCTGTATGTTGTCTTATTTTATTTTATTTAATTCGCACTCAGCCAACAGCCGTTAGGCCAATTATAGGCGTCGCGGTGCAGTTATGAAGACTTCCAACCCCACTAACGACTGTTATGATGTTGTATGACCGCCGGGACAAACTTTTTTCCGTGATAGCCGTACCACGAGGCGCCGAGAGGTGCAGCCGTGGAACTCCCATCCAAGTTCTGACCAGAGCCAGCGTTGCTTAACTCTGCTGATCGAACGTGGACGCTTGTTCAAGCTACACCACTCGGGACCCCACGTGACTGTGCATGCTAATTTTTAGGGTGAATTATTCACTGTGTAAAGATTTATGTAAGGTGGCTCCTGGCAGAAATTCTTAAGCGTCGCAGGTAGGTCAGGGCGTACGCCGCCGCAGTGCTGGGAGTCGTGAGGCTGTACACACCGATTCGGCTATTTCCGGTTTAGTCTTTGGATTTCGGCAAGGTGCAAAGTTGAAAGGAAGGGTAATTTGCTTCCCGGTTTCTCTGTGGGTCTATTTTTGCCTTTTCGTTCTTATTGATGGAACTAGGTGGCGCTCAATTTAATTTCATATCTGTTTACCGTTTCTTAGGCCGTTGTGCGTAGGTAATTTCGTGTTGGACCGCCCCTTGCTTTATTGAGTCTAGTCGACATATCTTGTTACGGGCAGGGCAACGGTCCTAGGTGAGCCATTGTCCCGATTTTGAGTAAAATTGTCTGCACTGGCCGTCTAGTTCTTTCGTGACTTTTGGTATGAGTTGCCGCGGTGTCGTAAAAGTCGTTTTAGGCCGTAAACATTTTGAAAATGTGATATAATGCTCTGGTTTGGTTAATTTTGATTATATTACTTATTCATATTGATTATATTACTTATTCATATTGATTTCGTCTTTATGGGTAGCCAGTAAGCCATGACTTTGTGTTAGTTTAGAGCGAAATAGATTAAGAATAGTCTAAATAGAATATGTATAATGGTCTTTATAATATAAGTCAAAATCTCTTGAATTACAATTGATTATAGAATGTATGTACAAAGAATAAAAATAAAGAATCTCGTCGAATCACCAATTACACACCTCAAACGCTTGCGGAGTTAGGCTACCAGAGCCTCTTTTCTGAAACTAAAATTATTAGCAGCAAATGGTTGCGCTTGCAAACCAGCTCATCTTCGTAAGTGTTTCTTCTGGTATCCGGGAATCGGTCGGGCTATAAATCGTGTTTTGCCAATCTATGCGGCCAGAGGGACCTTGTAAAAGACGGATTTTACTTTGTACGGTGCTCGACCGCATATTTACCGATGCTAATCTTTTGCAGCGCATAATCCACCCGACAACAACCGATCGTCATATATACAAATCCTATACCAATACAGCGCATTTCGCTGTATGGGGTGACGGTTGGTAACATAGAGCTATAAATAAAAGTATAGTATGAGCAAAAAGTAACTCCATCAAAGATACCTTTTGAATTTTGAAGTCATGTGTATTATAACACCAGAAAATTAGAAGCTGTCATTTGACATTTGTTATTATGTAGTAATTTTTTGTCAATAATTCGGCATAATTTATTTTAAAAATGTTACCAGAACATAAAATATTTATAATAGAAGCATATTTTCGAAATGGACAATGGTAATTGGCAGTACTCTGCACATGCTTGTTTAAGTTTAAACGAATTTAGAGAAAGATTTCCTAACGTTGAAATATTAGCAACAGACTCTTTTTATCAAGTACGACATACTGTAGCTGCTTTTAGGGAAACTGGTAGTGTAGCAGACAGAGTAAAAACTGGTAGACCACGTGTGAGAACTGCGGAACAAATTGCAGATGTCCAAAATCGAATGCAAAACGAACCATCGACATCAATCCGAAGGCTTGCTTAAGAAGTGAATTTGAGTTATGGTACTTGCCGTATAATTTAAAAAAAAGATTTAAATATATATCCATACAGACTAGAAATGTATCAAGAGCTCTTACCTCCAGATTACAATGAAGAAATTTTATACGGAGACTGGTTTTTGCAACATTTAAATAATGTTGTTTTAGATTTTATTTTTTTCTGATGAGTCGTTGTTTTACTTAAATGGCTACATTAATTCACAAGTAACGCGCTTATGGAGCGCTATTGATAATCCACATTTCATTCGTGAAACTTCTTTGCATTGCCCTAAAATAGACTTTGAGTAGCGTGCTCTCGCCGTAAAATTATCGGACCAATATTCTTTGAAAATACAATAAATGCCGAAAGATATCAAAATAACATTCTTGAAGAATTTGTGAATCAGCTCCATGACGATGAAATTCGACAAGGATACTTCCAACCAGATAACGCAACACCTCATGTAGCTGGAACTACGTTGGAACATCTACAGTTCTTTGATGACCGATTAATTTCAAAAGGTCTTTCGCCAACCAGATCTTGTGATCTCATCCTTTTGGACTTCTTTTTATTTCCACTTCGAAAAAAATCCGTATTTAAAACACCTGTTCATACGATGTTAGAACTGAAAGAAAGAATCACCGAGGCATGTAATGCAATAACACCTGAATGGTTGCAACGTGTCTTCGAAAACATGAAACGGTGTGTGAGGCTGTGCTTGCAAGAAGAAGGAAGGCATTTTCGGCACTTCTTGTAAATATGTATAAACTGTAACATGTTAACATTTCCAAATATTTAATTTGTTTACAGACTGAAATGAGGTTATGTGTCTAACCTGAAATTTAATTTAGTAGTGTCTTCATTAACACAAACGATATACTAATTTTATTTCATTAATTTTGTTCTAAATGCTCTCCGTTGTAATTTTAATTTTCTATTTATTAAATTTAGGAAGTTTCTTTGCAAGAGTTCATTTTTTAATTTAAACGTCAGTAACGTCATTGACAAGAATCAACAAGAATTAAATATAAATGTCTGGTGTTATAATACACATGACTTCAAAATTTCAAAGGTATCTTTGATGGAGTTACTTTTTGCTCATATTATATATGCATGTGTATAAATAGTAAAGATATTGTCAATTAAAACTAAAAAGTATCACACCAGCTTTATTAAATAAATGATTAACAAAGTATTAGAATAATGCAACAATCTGCACTGGTACCCTCGATCAGCCTCGAAGACGAATGCCTGCCCACACGCCACCTTTGGTATTTTAACCCAATATTGTTTCTATATTTTGGGCAGCTCGTCTCGCAAACTGTTTTATGGCTGATTAATAGCACCAGTGACCCCATGGGTAATGAAATCGACACAGCTAAAGGGCTGAATTCGGCTGAAGGCTAACATGCTTGTTAAGACCAGTTCACAATCCCTCACTTGCATTTCAAATATCTGCGCTTTTCCGTATCTTTTATTTCAAATATTGGCAATTCCGCGCTGCCTTTTCAAACTCAAATACCGACGCTTTCGGCTCGTTCTAGTATAGTACCGTTTTGATCGCTTACACGTGTGAGGTGTTCTATAACGCCGTGTAAATTAGGTGATTACGGCAAACCCGTCGTCACATAGTTATCAGTTGTTAGATCGAATCGGTTGCATGAGTGGGACAGGGAAAGCATGCGAAAGCGCCCCATACTTTTCTTTCTTCCGACCGCGTCTTGTGGCATTAACCGAGCGGCAGTGTTACGAAGTGGTTGAGCTGTGTCAACCTCACGGGGGCTTCGGCCGCCGTGGGGTTAGCTTTAAAATTAATATGAAGCCGTTGTTTCGTATGCGTTTTGTGGTGCGTTTCATTGTAGGAGACTCAACGTTTGAAGCTAGTACCGTAAGGTGGTGTGTGGTTGAACTTTTCTTGGTGGGTGTGCGTTATGACCGAACCAATCTTCTCCGTTGTATTGTAGCACTGGGTGTGCAATTGACGCTTTGGTGGATATCTACTAGAGAGGTTTTCTAACCTGCCAAATCTGGGAAACTGTGGTAATTAGGTGTCGTTTTGCCCTCTTCCCAATGCTTGGCGTTATAAGGATTATTTACACAAAGTCCGGCCTTTTGGGAGTTCATTTTATAACGTCGTTTCGACGGTCAGAAATCTACGCTGTCCTTTAACCATTTGCAGAGAAAACGACGAAACGGTGAGAACCTTCGGCTGCAGGAATGAGCAACATCGCCGGACATCATTCAGGTACTGTGATCTACTGTTTTTATCGCCTATCTACTTTAGATCGTCTGTGCGACGCACTTGTGTTGACATTAAAATGACGTAATTTTATGCTATGCGACAACCATGTTTGGAGCCGACGCGCATGACCTACTTTTAGAGTAAATTGTCGTGATTGTTGTATCATATCATACAGAATTTATTGTACGGCTTGTCCACCACTGTCGTTTCAATGCAATCAATGTACTTTTTGTGTCATACCTATTATTTTTCAGTAGATTTTAAAGTTACCAACCCTTTTTACAACTAAAAAATTTACCGGCTTACTTAAATGTTAATAGATTTGTATTCGTTTTTAATTTCCTGGACTTTTAGTTATGATACCTGTAGGTGTTCGTACATGTGTTACGCTTTCTTAGATATATTAATTGTGAGGTGACCGGCGAAGCTAACAGACCAGCAAAGGTAGGTCCCCAAGTAGCCGGAACGTTGCACAAGACCGTCTAAATGAAGTGTCTGTCCTCTGACTTCGAATTTTTACGAGGGCCGGCCGGAACGTTTGTTTTGTATAATTTTATCATTGAAATGCTTTCTTCTTTCTTTAGACTATCCCAAAAGGTCGTAATAACGTGATTTATGATTTATTAATGTAATTTGATTTAAGCTACATAATAATATTCAAAATTCTAATTTCAGACTACTTATTCCTTATTCAAATCCAATATGTTATTGTAGAAACATTTATAATAATACTTAAAGATGTGGTTTTACAAACATGCAAGGCCTTTAATATGTTTGCTTTGTTAGAATTTATTGCAACAATTTTCGAGAATTATCAGAAATTAATACTCATAGATCATCCTAACAGTCGTGATGCAATGCTTTCTGGTATATTTATTGGCGATTAGCATTAATTATTTTTACCCGAAATAAGTGGGCAACTTTTATTGGGTCCAGGTTCGATTTAAATTCACTTTGACTGATTACTGAAATTACATTTATTCAACCCTATGTACATATCAAACCTTAATTGTAAAAATAAATTAATATATAAATTATTCCAAATCGTAGGCATAAAATAAAATTCAATTCGGTTCCGGTTGTGGTCAGGCCACTCAAATGGCAAAGGCGGGCTCGGCTCTCAACTATTTGACAGTCGCTGGAACTACCCTGGATGATTGGCAGAGGTTGGCAGTACTGCGAATGTAAACAAATGTCAGTGCGAGTACAGGGGTTGTGTGAGGTTTTTACTTTCTTTAGTTAATGAAAGCACAGTGTTTATTTAATAAAAGCAAACACATTTTCAAATACCATCTGGATAGACTTTCTCTTGTTTCCCATGTGCGCGGCCGCGCAATGTGACTTGGTGATAGAGTGGGTGATAAAGGGCTATCTGGGTTGATAACGGATAGATCGCGCGTGCCGAGGTCATGTAACCACGAAACTTGATGTATATGAATTTTGATTTGAGGGAATTGACTACTATGCGGGAAGCTTTACTGTGACGGTGTGTTCCGGGCACCTGCTTGTAGCGGCGGCGAAGCAATGGGGGAGTTTCAAGACTTCGAATTATTTACAATAATGCAGCCCAATCTTAGGTTTGTTTTCTCTCGGATAAATACATTAGGAAAGCTTCGGGAATGGGAATCAATTGAAGTAGCACAGCCCGATTTCAGGTTTGCGGTATTTAAAATTAGTAAATTGGGAACACTTCGGAACTTTGAAATATTTCAAACTGAATTATTTCCAAATAGCAGAGCCCGATCTCAGGTTTGTGCTTGAAACTAATAAAGTGGTGCAGCTTCGTGAATATGAACTAGTCAGTCTTGACACGTCTCGAATCCCAGGTGTGTTCCAATTTAAAATAATAAATTATTAGAGTTTCGTGAATATGAACTGCCTATTATTGACGCTTTTCGAATCCCGGGTATGCGTAGTTTTAAATTAATAAATTATGAACTTAATGGAGCGGGTCGGGGATGTCGTTCGGGGAGCTGGATCTAAATTTTCTAGAAGACTTCTGGTATAATTCTGGTGGCCAAACTGAGGTAGGAGCAAAGCTCTTTCTCAGCTGGGGCCGCGAGATCGGCCTAGAGAAGCAAAGTTTGCTTTACCGGAATAAAAATCTCCGCGAGTTCGCTGAACAATTTCATTTTATACCTTGTTAACAAGTTTATTTCTCTTGTATCAAAGCAAAAACGGGAATGGGCAGCAGACGTTTTCTCGTTTCACTCGCGCACAACGGCAAACTTACGGCTCGAGCGGACTGGGATTCTTGTAATGCTAAAAACGCGAAGATTAAGCTTTTTTAATTTCAGATTAAAGTTCAGTAGCTTTTAATCAGGAGCGAAACGTTACAGTGACACAAAATGATTTCGTGTATATGAAATTTGTAGGAGCTGCGAAAAATCTGGTTGTAGAGAAAATGGGCGACAACAATTTTCACAAAATCTTTGTAAACATCAAGCTGTGTGAATAGCTGGCCATAGACACACGTTTAAAACCGCCACGAATGTAGTACATCTGTGCAGGTTTTGAACGTGTGCATATGCGCAGCCATAAGCTGGGCATAGACACGCGTTCAAAACTTCCACGAAAAACTACATTCGTGGCGGTTTTAAACGCGTGTCTATGGCCAGCTAATACATATCAGGACGATGTGGAGCTTTCTGTAAGCACTTGCATGAATTAAATAAAAATATCATAACTGCACCTAACCTATCAACTAATGCTAGCATCAGTTTGGCTAAATTGGTCCTTGGAATTGTTGAAGATGTCAATGCAATTTTTTTTCGAAAATACGACAGTCTACACATGAACTCAAAACGAATCTCATAGATATTAGTAAGAAAATTTTGAAATAGTAATTTGTACAACTAGTTTTGAAAGTCATACTTTTTTTCATGAATTTGCAGTTTGTTAACGAGGGCGAAGCCCGAGTTAATCAAGTTGTACACGTAGTTTTTGTGCATAGTGATCTCTTGGTCGAAATTTAGTCGAAAATGACTTCGGAATTGGCAAATGTCAAATTGGCATTTCAATAAAATACATAGTTAAAAAAGTGTATTTATTTCACGATTTTTGCGTTAAAAAAGTGGAACTTTTAATACGATTCTTCGTTAAAAAAAGACGACTCTCACGATTAAACTCCAAATTCATGAAAAAAGTTTGACTTTCAAAACTAGTAGTACAAATTACTAATGTAACTTAAATCAAATTTCCCGAATAAATAATAATAACGTATGAATTTATTTTTATCTCTAGCGATATATTACGAGTACCAACCAACATCCCAGACAACGAAACGCGGAGGGTTTGTATATCTAACAATAGCAACAATCGGTTTTTGTCGAAACTTGGTGATCACCTAATGATCCTGATGAAATGGTACAGGGTTATTCATTATAAATTACCCACCCCTTATCATCGTTATTATTGCCTATAGAAAAAAAAGTTTTAAATAAAAGTTATGTGGTTATAACTTAATTTTGTTATAATGCTATCAAAAGTACAGTGGCGTGCATAATTAAGGGGATACAAAAAAGTAATTTTTTTTTTAAATGGAACACCCTATATATTATTAAATTTTTGAAACGACCTTTTTTTCCTGATTTAAAAAATATACCATATGTTACCCTTACCTTATACCGTTTTTGAGTTATTAAACGTTGAATATCTTAGTTAAACTAGTTACTGTAAATAGGAATTATTAAAGTAAGCTATGAAAATGCAACTATTTTGTTTGATAAGTGACATTTCTTTAATGAAATAATAAAAATTAGTTATCATTTATTTATATTTAAATTTCCTGAATAAAACTTTGTTATATTTAATAATGTTAACTAGTTTAACTAAGATATTTGACGTTTAATAACTCAAAAACGGGATAAGGTAGGGGTAACATATGGTATATTTTTGAAATCAGGAAA
Organism: Agriotes lineatus; assembly: GCA_940337035.1. Taxonomy (NCBI): domain Eukaryota; kingdom Metazoa; phylum Arthropoda; class Insecta; order Coleoptera; family Elateridae; genus Agriotes; species Agriotes lineatus. Next base: position 16,292 of record CALNHX010003365.1, on the reverse strand, counting down.
GAAAGATCATTCCAAAAATTTAATAATATACAGGGTGTTCCATTTAAAAAAATATATTACTTTTTTGTATCCCCTTAATTATGCACGCCACTGTACTTTTGATAGCATTTTAACAAAATTCAGTTATAACCACATAACTTTTATTTAAAACTTTTTTTTCTATAGGCAATAATAACGATGATAAGGGGTGGGTAATTTATAATGAATAACCCTGTACATATTCCAGGATATAAACTGATACGTAGGGACAGAGTTTCTGCTACATGGGGCGGAGGCGTATGTATTTATATTAAAAATAATTTGAATTATTCCATTATTATGATCTCAAACAATTCTTTAGCTATTGAACAATTGTGGATTAAATTGTTATTCAAAAATACTTGTTTGATATTTAGCACTGTTTACAGAAGGCACCAATATCCCTACTTAGAATTTCTTAATTCCCCGGAGGACTCCATTTCTCTGGTTACACCTTTATCTCAAGAAATAATATGCACAAGAGATTTCAACATAGATGTAAAAAATCTTAATAATTTTGCTACTATTAAACTGTTATCAAGGCTGGACGCTTTGGGATATAAACAAATAATTGACCAACCCACTCGTATTACCACAAATACCTCTAAACTTATCGTCCTTATTTTAGTTAACACAGTTAAAACTATCAGTAGTTGTGGTGTTCAAAATGTCTATGGTCTGTCGGACCACTGTTTTATTTACTGTGATTATTCTTTAGAAACACATAGCAAAAAAGTCTTTCTTATATACTTATCGAGATTTTAGTCAATTTAATTATGAAAGTTTTAATTCCGATCTTCAATCTCTTGGTTTACATAGTATATATAATTTAGATAATGTAAATTGTAAACTTAAATTTTTAAATACATCTATTTTAAACTTATTTAACAATCATACTAACGTAAAAACAGTCAGAATTACCAAACCTAAATCACCTTGAATGACTGAGAATATAAAGTTAATGATTGGTCTTAGAAATAAAGCCCGACAAAAATTTAAAAAATCAAAAAGTCCAGCTCGCTGGGAATATTATAAGTCACTTCGTAATTATATGTTACATTTGCAATAGACAAGAAAAATAAGCTTACATTAATTTTCAATTAAATGTACATGGAACTCAAACTTTATGGAAATATTTAATAACTGCAAACATATACTTTAAGTCACAAACCGCTTCTATTCCTCAGAATCTTGAAGATGTTAATAAAATAAATGATGCTTTTATTAACTCTGCTAAACCTGCTAATTGTGTTAAGAATGATGATTTATTCAGTTTATATAATAACTACATGTTAAAAAAATGTCCACTTAAATTTCCATTCACTCCTATTTCTGATAAAGATGTTATTAGGGCTATTCAAACCGTTAAAACGAATGCTACGGGTTCTGACAATATTAGCCTAAAAATGTTAAAACTCTGCTGTCCTTACTTAATTTCTTATACAAGGTCCGGCAACATGACCGACCCTATTTAAATTGTTAATAACTGTTTCAAATTTTAAAATATTTTTAATTTTTTTTTCAAAAATGTAAAGTAAAAACTTGTCAATTTTGGTTACAATATAATTTATTTATTAAAAATATTAGGTTTTGAAAATAACATCACTCAAACTCAAACTTCAATTTCACACTAATACAGATTAACCGAATCAAGTTGGGCCTATCAGACCGAACTTTTCGCCGTATTTTAAAGGATTTAAAATTTCATCTTTACAAAATTTAAGTCGTGCACCAATTACTACGTAGGTACCACGAGATTTAGAAGTTCGGGTTACGTTTTGTGAACAATTCCTTCAACTACTGAATAATAACCAAATTAATTTGAAGCAAGTGCTAATATTTTTAATAAATAAATTATATTGTAACTAAAATTGGCAAGTTTTTACTTTACATTTTTGAAAAAAAAATTAAAAATATTTTAAAATTTGAAACAGTTATTAACAATTTAAATCGGTCATTCTGCCGGACCCTGTATGACCAACCTGGTAAATTCCAGTTTTAGAAGCTCTGCATTTCCTTGGAAAACTGCTCATGTGATTCCTTTGCCGAAAACAAAGTCACCATCTGATTATAAAGATCTCAGACCTATAAATATTTTGCCGTGTTTGTTTAAAGTCCTCCAAAAAGTGATGGCAGTACAGATACGTCAATTCATAGAGGAACACAATATATTACCGGAAACACAATCTAGTTTTAAACCCAGCTCTTTTAAATGTAACTGATGATATCTTTACTGCCATCGATAACAACGAACTATCTTTAGTCATAATGTTAGATTATTCCAAAGCGTTCGACACGATAAGACATGATATTTTAATTGCAATACTACATTATATTGGTTTTAGTGATCCTGCTATTAAACTAATTCAAAATTATGTAGCTAGTAGATCTCAGACTGTTGTTCTAAATAACTGTAAATCAAATCCATTACCAGTTACACTTGGTGTCCCCCAGGGATCTATACTTGGTCTTTTACTTTCTATTATATATACTTTTAATTTAAAAAAATTGGAATACAGTTTTAGTCAAAGTAATATAAATACTGCTATCGATGCCATTATTAATGATGTCGAAAATCTTGTTAAATTTTCAGAAAAACATGGTTTAAAAATAAACACAAATAAATCCTATGTTATGCTGTTCGGTAGAACTAAAGTTAGAGATACTTTTCGAGACAATATCATAATTAAAATTCAAGATACAAAATTAGAAATAAAAGATAATATTAAACACCTTAGAGTGGTTTCAGACAAAACTTAATATTTAAGGTACACATTTCTAAAATTATCCAGAAAGCATATTTGAATTTAAAAATAATTTTCCAAAACAGATATTCCTTAAGTCAAAAAGTGACGAATTCAGATTATGCAGAATTCTTGTTGGAGACTAATTTATGGAATAAGAAAATTTTACCATATTTCACATAAATTAAAGAAAATTTCGTGGTTGAACATGGAAAATACAAGAAAACTTCATTCTCATGTTTGTACCACAAAATCATTATAAATAAGACACCTTTATATTTATATAAAAAAATTAAGCTAAGATCTGATTTACACAATGTCAATGTAAGAAAAAAAAGTTTTATAAATATTCCTATCCACCATACTACAATGTTTAAAAGGTCTTTTTCTTATTGCATAGCTAATAACTACAATTCTTTACCAACATGTTTTAAATCGCTCACATATAATAAATTTAAATTACAAGTACGCCACATGCTGCTGGAAAATCAAAATAGTGCTTCTTAAATATGAAATAAGATTTAAAAAAAAGATTTAAAATTGATAGGTACAATGTGTTATCATTCATTACTGTATTTTAACAGCAGCTCGCTTTTTTTCGTTTTGCTTTTTCTCTTTTGTTGTACTTTTCATAATATATTTAAATTACGTTTTTACAAATAACGACTTTCCTGCACCAGTTACGATTAAAAAATTTAATAGAAGATGAGGTTAAGTGGAGGAGCAGAATCTTGATAGCAATTTAATAACTATCAAGTTTCTGAACTTCGCCTCGTTGGCTATATCTATTCTTTTACTTTTATTTATATTTATGTATACATATTGTTTCATGTGTATCTTTTTTTTTCAGAAAAAACTAAATCATTTATGTATTATATGTAATTATTCTGTAATACCTTTTTTTTGTCAATAAATGACAATATTATTATTATTATTATTATTAAATTTGCTCTGCACATAGTTAGCATCGGTAAATACGCTATCCGGCTAGTGGCGAGGGTGCTGGCTGACTCGCGTTGCAGGTCTTTGAGTTGTGTTACCCGTAGTCCACCTGGACAGGCCAAAGGAGCTTCCCCTTTTGCTGAATGGGGAGCTTCTCCGCTTTTTTTTGCTTATTTACGTTGCTAGCGACAACCAAAGATTGCTCTTTCTTCGTGGATAAAGGTTGTTTCATTTGGCTCTCGTAATTTGCTATGGGGTCTCTGGCCAAATGTCTGGGTCGGTCTGGGGCGTCAGATCCGGTCACTAGGTGCTATACGCGACATCAGTGACGGCAGGTTCGCTTCAGTAGGGTGTTGTGATATGGAGCTTTAGGTCGGGCTCCAGGTGACTTTCTTGGTGCAGGAAAGAGGGGAGCCACTTGGTAATTGCTTGGTTTGATACAACGGGTGCAGCAGGAAATCATGCCACCGATAGGTATCTGTTAGGCTTGGGAAACGAGCTCAGCAGAGTATGTTTGCCACCTATGTATTAGCTAGGCTTGGGAAGCAGGTTCAGGATAGGTTTTATGAAAACGCTCTGGACTCAGAAATGAGAACTTCTGGGCGGGCTGCGAAACTGGCGAGTGGCGAGATTGGCGGGCGGTTCAGTGAGAGTTCAGGTCTGCTTTGGCTGCAGACTTCCGGGCTTAAATACCTCATTGGACCTTAAGGCTGTAGTCTGGAGCGCTGAATTCAAGTGCCTTTATCAGGCTAAGCATCTTACTTTTATACCGTTTACTCGTCCATCAGCTGTGCTATCTTTTAGTGGGGTCTAGGTGGGATTGCGTTATAGCGGTTAAACCTGCGAACTCTCGCACCGCAAAGTTTTCACGTTTATCGTAATTCGGCTGGCATTGGAGGTAGTATGTCAATTGTGACTTTAAGTAGGTATCCACACCATTCACCAAGAGATACTCCATTGTACTAAAATTCAAATTTCGAAAGCAATTTGTAAAAATTTCAAAATCAAATCCCAAATGTTAAAATCCAACGATTGATGATAATACATAGTGTAACGCTAGCTTCCGTTTAAATTTGGTAAAATCCATATTAAATAATATGATCAAATTTATTCGTCATCCTCACGTAGCGTTATCAAGACCCTCCACCTGTACCGAACCGATAAGCCCACCCGGGCATCGAAACAAAGGTTAAACGCGCGCAGAATCCCCTCCTCATGGCTTTGGCGCAGCATATAAAACCAGTTACAGAACGTATTTAAAAGGAGATTCCACGAGACTTTCCCTTCCGACTCCGAGACCTTCCAGACCGATTTCCCCAGTCCCAGATCCCCAATCCCCATCCGGCATTCAAGAGAGAATCTTCCTGCTAGCACCAGCTCCCTTCAGGAGAACCCGCTAGACCGCACTTAGCAAGCTAGATAACAAGTTGTTTCGACCCAGTGGTGAGAATCCGCCTGGATGTCAACAACTTATTAATTAGTTAGTTTCCCCGAGAGTAGATTTGACCTAGTGAATTATTTTGAGAAACATCTCGCAGTCACCACTAAACAGAATTCGACTCAGTGGTGAAAATCCGCCTGAATGTCCTCTGTTCTTACGTGGGTTGACCTAGTGGCTTTGTCAAAATAAATATCTAGATGTCATCAATTCTCCCCAGCCGAAATAAATGGCCCTAATTAAATAAAGCCCGATAGATTTTGAGCCGCCTTGAAATCGAGTGCCTGCACCGCTCGACTAGAATTTTTACGCCGGCCGCAAATATCAACTTGTGAGCTCGCAGAGACTCCTGTAAATTCATAAACGTTGACTACCGTTACATTGCAAAATTAGGCCTTCAGCCGGCCGACTAGAAACATATCACCCTTGCCAAGTAAATGTAAATTTACCTGTTATTTGTTGCTAAATTGCGGCACGCCGTCGACCTCAAAGATATCAGGAACGTGCAGGCTTCCACAAACATATTTACGAGAACCACGGGGCTTGGATAAATCATCCCGTGATCACGCCGCGGCCCGGTACCCTTCCCGGGGCACCAATTAAACTTATTCTCGTCACCGGAAAGGGTGGAAAAAGTGTATTAATAGATGTAATTTGTAGATTGTTTACAGAAACACGAGGCGAGAACTTTGACAGCTAACTCTTGCGGCGCCGCCACTGCGCGGGTCCACGTATGTGCCAGAATAGCGAAGAAACCCGAACCGCCCGAAGAGAGCTACTCCAGCCGTCGATGTAAATTTTCATCCGCCTGCGAATTTGGTTGCGGCATGCGAAGGGGCAGCTCGTGCCGTTATTGTAATTAATCATTTGTCCAACTGATTGGGAAATCCTTTATTTTGTTTAATTCCTGCTATATTATTTTGTATATAGTTATAACAAATAAAAGTGTATATAGGAAATTCTGTTTGAGTATTTGTTAACTTCGTATGGTGGCTGAAAAGCGTGTTTGAACTCTGTTTCCGACGAATGAGCTTATCCGAGGTAAATTAATAATTAATCCCTTAAAAAGAAGGGTCCAGGTGTTACAATAGCAGCACACATAGTCACCAAAAACAAATTAAGTAGCTTAACTCACAAGCGCAAGACTAAACACAATAACTGCCAAGCAACACAGTTGGTCTGCTACCTCAAGTTTGTGACTAAATTTGTTTTTTACAGTAGTTGCCGCTTAATGCTGATCTGTAGAAAAACATATTTACCCCATTTAACTCTAGGGGGAAGGAATTTTTAAAAAAATCTGAAACTGGTTTAACACAATTGGTAAAATAAACTAATATCCTGAATTTCAACTTCCTACCTACATCAAGGTAAACGATATAGCGATGTTTAGGAAAACAGTCTATTCAATTTAACCATTTTTGAAAGTGAATTTCGAAAAACCCTGAAAATGGTTTGACTCAGTGTATAAAGGGAACTCATTGACCAAATTTTAATTTTCTGGGTATAATAGTTACCACGTTTTGGAAATATCGATAAAAATAGATTTACCCTATTTAACCCATTTTGGGGGGAAAATTTCGAAAAATCCTGAAAATGGTTTAATCCGATTTATAAAAGGTGTGCGTTTCGCGTTTTTGTAAATTGTCCGAAAACGTGCTTATCACCGTTTTCAATTTATACGGCGCTATCATTGCCATAAGAGCCATCCAAATGCTGCGCGACGTAATTTGGGACGCACCAGGGGTTATGTAAAGCCTGATGCAGTGGCGTAACTATCATATGTGCAGGGGGTGCGAAGAACCTCGGCGCCGAGTCTATATAGGCGCCGCGGTAGCGAAGTTTTTAGTGAAAATAAAAGTTTTCCTAGAATAGTGGTTCAAAGCGACAACAGACTATGATACGTGAGCGCCACTGGGCTCTTTTGAGTGCGTAGTCTTTTCTCCTTTTGAGTAGATTAGAAGTTCCAGCTCTAGAGTGTTTGTGATACTTAGATTTCATAGTGAATAGTGCATAGTGTATAGTAACATACTATAAATTAAAAGTTTTAAACCGCAAATTTCTGACGATTGCCTCAGATACAGAGGTCATAGAGAGTGCCAAATTACTTCAAACTACGTATGAAACTGATCTCCATGACGGCTTACTATAGCAAATTGTACAATTTCGATCTTCGTACACAACTAGTATTCAATCTTGCTTATCAGTGAAGGAAGTGGAAAAAAATGTCTGTCTAATTACACATCATTGGCTAGCTTTCCAGATTTGTATACAGGTTATATCCTATTTTTTACATCCCGTCACTACAGCCTCCACTGAGAGATATTTTTCTAAATTAAAAATTATTAAAAACTTTTTGCTAAGTAAGATGAGCCAAATACGCCTAAAGAGCTTTGCATTACTGAGTATCAAGAAAGTAAGAGCCAGTACTCTTGGTTTTAATTCACTGATAGATATGTTAGCTTTAGCAAAGTCTCGCAAAGAGTGTTTAATTAAAGTGCTATATCTACATATTTATATATCTATATATTTTATTTTTCTTGTGAATTATTTAAATTTGTATTCCTTTTACGTGGTTTTTGTTTTTGTATATTCATATATATTTTGATGTTTCATGTTATATTTTGGGAGTGTTTGATGTAATGGTAAAACCTGTTCTACTTTATGGGTCGGAATCGTGGACGGTTACAGAACTGGTAAAGCAGAAATTGCAGGTGTTTGTAAATAGACGTTTGGTGGCCAGTCATTATTGGGGACCGAACAAATCAGGTGGACATTAATATAGAAATTGGAAGAACAAAATATGGATGGTTAGGGCATACGTTGCGAAAAAATGAAACTGAAATTTGCAGAAAAGTTTTGATTGGAACCCTTAGGGTTTCAAAAACAGAAGACGCCCGCGAAAAACGTGGAGGAGAACTGTAAAACAAGAGACAGGAAAGACTATAGCACAACTGAGCCAAATAGCAAAGGAAAATGACAACTGGAGAGAATATATGAATACCCCATGTCCCAATAGGGAATCATGGGATTATTATTATTATTATTATGTTATATTTAATAAAAGATTGAAACATCTAAATGTGTTTTATTTTGCAGTAAGTAACCTTTCATGTTAAGAAAAGAGCTTATTAATTTTCTTTTAAATAAAGTGTTGCATGACCAAAAATTACCCCCCCTCCTTCTTTTTCTGAAACTTCTTGTCTACAGCGGCTATCATTTATTCTTGCACACCGGCGCCAAACCGTCTCGTTACGCCACTGGCCTGATGGTCGCCGCTAAATGTAGACGATTGCACCAACTGTTCTAGGTGGGGGCCAGCAACAAGTAGGTCTTCACAAACCCCTTGTTTGCCTCACATAGGTTGTGAGGACAATTTGCTGTATTTTCGCCCTTTTCCGCCAGTTTCTCCTATTTTCAGTTCTTTTACCGGTTCATTTAAGCATAAATAACAGTTGTGTTTTTAAACTTTATTCCGTCTGTTTTAAATATCAGCGTCTCTCAACCTATTTACGTTGTTTGAAATCTAAAATGAAGCTTTGTTCTCGCATGCCAAGTGACGCATTGTGCCTTATCATATTTTTAATAAGTTCTTGACGCCAAGGGGGCGATTGTTTGGCGTACCGCTGTTTCCCGTTCGTAAGCGAAAAGTTTGTTAAACAGCGCGACGTCACTCCATATAATCCCTTTAGTTGGAGAGAGTACGCATCTTAAGTAACGCCTGTGCATTTTTATTTGACTTAGGGTTTCGGCCCGGATTATTCATTTCCACTTTAAGAGTGTTTCGAATTAATGCCTCAGCAGTCCCGCGCTGCTGTGATGCCTTGTAAGAAGTTGAATCTAACTGTGTGCTTTTAGCAGCGGCTTACGTTTGTTTCGTGTGTGTGAGTATCGCATGTTTAGAGCTAATGTTCCGCCGATCAGAGAAATTAGTTGTGTTTCGAGTAAAAATGATTTTCCCGCATTCTGCGTTTGAACTGCACGTTGTTTGTTGGCGATTGGTCTTGGGACTGTTGTTAATCGTTTGTCGATACCGCAATTTGCTTTGGGGTTCCGCTTTATAGTAAAGTAGGCAGCTTCAAATTACGTCGTTTGACGGATTATCGTGGGAATCTCAGTACCAGACTTATTTGGTATAACGAAGTTTCCGTTTACCGTTTCGAAATCTTGCCATGTCGCCACGGACTTCGAATTTACCCTCGATTGGGGATGATCTCAGACCTCTTCCGGAGACAGCTTTTGTCGCTATTGTGCAGCATTTTCAAGCATCTTAGGACAGTTTGTTTGGGAGGCGACCATCTGTAGCTCTACTGGACGTCGAATACTGCTAATTAAGCTCTTTAAGATACCCTTTTATGTACTAGATTTATAGTGCGTAGTTTACAGTGCACGTAGTGTCCCGTCAAAGTGTCGGACAATTTTGCGTGATGTTGTCAGCATCGCAGCATTTATCGTTTGAACCATTGTAGTTACTAATATGTCAAATTAATTAATTACCCTCTAATTTTATATTCCTGCTCAACTTAACGTTGTGGCAATTGAAGTACGTATCGCATTAGAGCCATGTTTATTTATTTACCATCAAATATCATTGTTTATGAGTCAGTGCTTTGATCATTCAATGTTGCTACCGTTTGCGAGTCATTCCGTTCATTAGTTATCAAATTTATCACATTTAATTAGTTTAAGACACACAATATGACCTTACTCTCACTAGCCCATTTCGTTGTATTTATTTTTTTATAAACCATTGTTCATTGACATATTATTGTTAATACAGTTAATTTTTATTTAACAATGTTTTTTATTCATTGTTTACGATATATGCATGCGATTTGGTATGTATTTTCTTTTGTGAAAGGAGTTTAGAAAGCTGTACAAGAGTTTCCCGCAAGGTAAGTTTAGCGCTGTTGTGCGTGACTCGCCGACCAAACGGAAACATTGTATTGACTTCGTTTAGGGATTCTTTCCCTGATAAATAAATATTTCCAGGCTGTTTTCCGCATCAGCATCGATCTAGGTCGAGAACAAAGTCGGTCTGTTAAAACCGAGTTTCTGTAAAGAGTCTACTGCTCGAATTCATAATGTGCATATCCAAGTGTTAGCCAGAAGAAGACCGTGGCTTGATCACTGCAGAAAATCCAGTCAAAATAAGTAATAAGTAATCGCAAGAGAGCGACGAGGTCGCAACTAAAATACGAAGCGCGAGCGCTTGCAAAACGTAAACATTGCAATTATTAATTTCAGTGTCCGATATTGCGATGAAAGCAGCCCGGCTCGTAGAACTCTTTAGTCGCAAGAATCTCCGGGAAGCTCGAAATTCAAGTGAAATGCGAGAGCCCGTCGTTGGAGTCGCAAGCCGTGACTCGCTTAAAATTGCAATTCCCTTGGAGGTCACTTTTATTTTGCAGGCCCGTGGAGCAAAATTGTCATAACCCCGTTCCATCGGATCTAGAGAGTGAAGTATTTAATCCTTAGTCTTGTCATCTCTGCTTGGGCAGAATTACGTCCCAGAATTATAATAAAATTTTGAGAGTAATAGATTACCTGTTTCGAGCTGACCGCGGCACAAATCAAACTGAGGGCAGCGCTTCCACTTGTTGACGCCTTTTGTTGAAGGTTCAGCCAGGCGTCCAGAGGGTAGCCTGACCTGCTGGCGTACGAGCTCTCAGAAGAGTGTTTGTAGGTATTTGTTTAGTTTGACTTGTAAATAGTTCAGTTAAACGGCGAATATTGTTTATTTTGTATTTTAGGTCTAGCTATAAATATTAAACATTACTTGTAATTTTATCACTCCAGAAATCTCTGAACCCAGACCACAAAGCTACCTAGGTGGATTTTTAATTTGCAAAATGTTGCATGGAGGCCCTCACAATGGTATTGTTCCAAAGGAATTAATATCCTGAATTTCAAGTTCATATCTGCAACACTTTCCACTTTGTGGCGATCTTTAGATAAACACATCCACCCATTTAACTCTTTTGGGGGATGAATTCCGAAAAACTCTTAAAATGGTCTGGCTCAATTTGTAAGGGAACTTATTGGCCAAATTTTAACTTCTTGGATGCAGTTGTTTGTGAGATATAGCATCCTTGAAAAAAACACTCCTTGGTCAATTTCTATCCTTTAGGGATAACATTTTGGAAAAAACATATCTTCTCACTTTTTTACTTAACTAAATGAATCTTCCTGTCAAGTTTCTGGTATTTGTGGTTACAGCTCTGTGTTGACGAGTCAGGACTTTGTCAATTTATATACGGCGGTACGGTTATCATTAGCCAGCATATATCTTCTGAAATACGTAAGATAAGGATACATTTTAGGGTTTTTAACTCTATTTGCTAGGCCAAAATATCCATTTTACGATTCTCGTCATTTTGTAATCGATTTCTAGTGGTAGTTGAAAAGCTACCATTGGACCTTAAATACAGGTCAGAGAGTAGTCTAACTGAAACAAAAAAATCAAATAAAACAACTCATTGTCGAATAAAAAGAATAGCAATGAATGGCAAAATCAATATATAAAAACAAACATACGATACACAACAAGTGGGACAACATACAGTAATATGAGCAATTTAGAGTGTGGAAACACACAATATACGAATTTAAATCAATTACAGATAGAAGGTGTAATTTGGAATTAACAGAAAATAAAGGAAAAACAACCCGGTGTTGGGGTTTTCCAGCGGGCGACGCGCTACTACAGACGGAAGACCCATACGCCTGACAAGAAAGAATAGGATTAGAAATAAATTTAACAAACGTCAGAACATATGAAGATAAGTATTCAATGCATAATTTGAGATTTTGAGGCATAGCTAGTTAATCATACATCGCTCCAAATCTACGACTAATTGCCGATGCTTTCCGGAACGAATTCATTTTGTAATTTTTAGTCACGGAAGTAAAGTAAAACAATGAACATTTTCCGAAAAGCAAATAGGAAAATAGATGCAAGCGAAAAATTCTCAAAAACAACAGGAGTTCCAATTTATAATTTCAAATATTATCAAATATTACCAAAAACTGTATAGGCAATCTGATGCACGCAGTGACACTCAAAGTGGCCTAATGTCAAGAGTAGAACAGTTGGGTAGATAGCGGTCATTTTGTGTTGGGACATGGCGGCCATCTTGTTTAATCGGATCAATTAAAAGTCAATTAAACCGCGAATTAAACAGCGAATCAGATGCTCTAATTAATGTCGCGGATTGACCTAATTATTTTTCACATGTGCTACTGATTAAATTACGCATTAGCTTCCGTTTAAATTACGCATTAGATTTTTTAATTTGCTTCCGCAATTACGCGGCGGCCATTTTTAATTAAGTTCAATTTTTTGAATTTAAATCTCCCGGGTGTCGGCCATCTTGGTTTTCTGGCGCGTATATTTGAATTTAAATTTTCAGATTTTCTTGGTTTTCTGCGCGCGCACCTCTAGCGTATTTTCAAATTTTCTAATTTAGCGCCCATTTTTGAATTTGATTACGCGCCTCGTTGACATCTGTCTCTCTCGCTGTTGTACTCTCTCGCTCGAATTTATTTAATTTAAAAAAGCTGCTCGTCACGGCTGCTGGTCGGATTTGAACCGACGAGTTTTGCATTTGTAGGCCGAGGTCTTAACCAACTGAGCTGGCGAAGCGCTCGAGGTTTTAAGGAATTAATCATAAAGTCACTCGCTTAGCAAGCATATTATAATACATTTTAAATGTTATTTTCGATTGAGGTTTAGTCGCCGGATCGTATCCTTTTGTAATTTTTAAAAAATTAATTGGACGTAGTTGATGTTATACTAATAAAAGAAAATGTATTTAACAAAACAGCCACATTCCGCTTGTTTTACGAGTCGTTTCCTGGAAAACATACTGCATCGTGTAATTGTATTCGCTAATTACCAAAGCGCTTTGGATTTAAAGGTTTGAACAGTGTACCACTTCGCTGTTCTGACATTACACTTCCGTATTCATATTATAATAAATTTTAAATGTTACATTCGACTGAGTTTTAGTTGCCAGATCGATTTATAAATTACAACAGCTAGTTTAAAAATTAAATGTGTTCATATTATAATAAATTTTAAATGTTATTTTCGACTGAATTTTACTCGCTAGATCGAATTATAAATTAGAACAGCTAGTTTAAAATTAAATGGGCGATCGGTCACAATTATATATATCAGCAATAACATGAACAAGAAGATATACGTATTGCTTGAGTAAGAAAGAGATAAACATATAAGCCGTTCACGACCTTTTTGGGACAGAGTTGGCTATTATTCTTTCTTTTCATGCTGGACTAACTGATTCGGTGATGTAGCGGATGCAACTTCTTTTCTGTCAGTGTCTGTTCGACATTTTCTTGCCACCACATTGCCAAACTTATTATTTTAATATTCGTAAGAAAATAAATGCTTTATCAAGTGTGTAAAAGTAATTTTAATTTCCGTCAAAGGAAAAATAAAAATGCCCAATATAATTTTGTTACAACAAAAAATTTCCATTAAACGATGCTAGTTGCAGTTTAAAAAGGACAGACCAGATCTAAAAGAACACGAGTTGATGTCGAGACTAGAGAAAGATCCGGCAACAATGTACCTATTCAGAAAATATAACCTTAAACTGAAAACAACCTAACCTAACAGAAAAAGTGTCAGTTTGCATTAGGGAGTTTAGTTGCCGCAGAGGTACTGCCAACAAAATTACTAGATGATCATAGCCTCACCTGACCCAAAAAGATCGTGAACGGCTTATAGTAGCAAGTATTGGAGAAGGCTTGACTAATTTTAATTATGACATTTGTCAACTAAACATGTCTACTAATATAATTTTTTGTATGGCTATCTTTTTCTTACTCATATAGGTAAGAAAGGGTGGTGCGTTGCTTTCAGCTACCGTGTTCCGAAGATATCCGAGTCTTATTGTATAAGAATGGTTGTCCCCCATAAATTTGAATAAAAACAGACAATTACGTTGAAAAAAAAAATAGCTTTTCAAAATCGTTTGCAAATAAGACAAGGGATACTTGTAAAAATATAAGTCAAACCATTTTTCTTGTAAAAAATTTACGAAAAGACGTAAGTGTTGGCGACAAATTAAAATAAATTTGAATAAAAGCACGCAAAATTACGAAAATACGTAGAAAATTTATAAAAAGCGGCATCTTGTCACATTAAATTCTGCAAAAACGACAAAAAACAATATTTTTATACAACTTTCATCGAAAAAATAGTAAAATTTTACGAAAATACGTCTGTGTTGACGACAAATGAAAATAAATTTGAATAAAAACACGCAAAAATTACGAAAAGACGTATGTGTTGGCGACAAATTAAAATAAATTTGAATAAAAACGCACAATTTCGTTGAAAATCTTTACAAAGCGACTTTATAGTACCGAAAAAATGATGTAAAAATGTTTTAAGAGTTATTTCTAAGCATAATTTTGCAAACGTTTAACAAATAAACCGTAATTTTTTAAAGTACATCACACAATTATGAAATCGTAGTTCAATTTATATGATTTTTCGATACTTTGTATGTGAAAAATAGCTTCAATTACTAATATTTGAATAAAAACATGCAATTTCCAAAGCATTTCGACAGCATCACCCATGAAAATTTATAAAAATCGGCATCTTGTCACATTAAATTCTGCAAAAACGACAAAAAACAATATTTTTATACAACTTTCACTGAAAAATAGTAAAATTTTACGAAAATGAAAATAAATTTGAATAGAAACACGCAAAAATTACGAAAAGACGTATGTGTTGACCCCCAAAGTAACAAAAATTTGAATAAAATCACGCAATCATACAGCATCTCACATAAATTTTCGCAAATATCGACATCATGTCACATAAATTATACAAAAACTGTCATCACGTCACTTGAAATTATACAAAATACGATATTTTTATTCAACACACGATGAAAATTGAACAAAAATCACGCAATCACACATCATATCACATAAATTTACGCAAAAATCGACATCATGTCACATAAATTATACAAAAACTGACATCATATCACTTGAAATTATACAAAAAACGATATTTTATTCAACACACGATGAAAATTGAACAAAAATCACGCAATTACAAGCCATCCCACAAAAATTTTCACAAAAATCGACATCATGTTACATAAACTATGCATAATTTTGCAAATGTTTTACACTTTTTATAAAATGCATCGCTCAAAATTAAAAGAAATAGCAATTTCGTTGAAAAATTTGCAAATGTTTTACACTTTTCTATAAAATGTATCGCCCAAAATTAAAAGAAATCACAATTTTCTAAATTATTTCACGCCATTATGAAATCGTGGATTGATTTTTTGAAATTTTACACTTTGTAACTGTAAAATAACTTCAAATACTAATATTTTAGCTTTAGATTTTGTAATTATTGCAGATTCGTGAAAAACAAAAGCAGAGTAGAAATAAAAAACACAAACACTTTTGTAATAAACAAATATATTGTTCTTATTTCGTATAATACTTAATAATATAAATATAAATGTACAGCAGAATGTCTTATTTCTAAAAATTCGCTAGCAATTTACAAAACTGTAGTTTGAGGTGCACGACATTTCAAATTAAAAAGACTGCAAGTAATAAAATCAGAAGTCGTTTACATGGGGTCGTAGAACAAATTTCATTGTGGCATTTTAAAGTTTAATACGCTCCCAGTCCAGAATTCCATTCGTATTTGATGTTGAGGACCTCTGCCTTATTGATGCAGCAAACTTTTCGAAATTACATTGTGCACGTTTCAAGTCGTTGATTTTAACTACCATCAAATCATACATAGGCAATAAATTTGACAGCGTGTCATACGTCACGTAAAGTGTAAATTTGCTGACGGGGTCCTTTGGAATAATCCTGCAAGTGTCGCTGGTCACATGTTCCACTGTATGTTCACTTAAATCACATTTAAAAGATCCTTGTTTCGCCATCACAAACATGTCCGGTAGAGCTTCCAGAAAAACAATAAACGCATCCGCCGTGAATGAAACACCTAATCCGTCGGTATTCAGAATTCTTGCCACAGGTGAAAAGCTTTTATAAGAATCCAGGCCTAAATGAACAACTTTGCTAGAACTAATGTTTAGAGGCATACAAAAATCACACAAACCGTTTCTCAT